>WNWK01054188.1:0-11634 GCA_009830355.1 Cherax destructor | reverse complement strand
GAGATATCCTCAAGACCGTATTTATATCCCCTTTGTTAATACCCATTTTCCACTTGTATCCTCGATCATGTCTCCCTCATTCTACGTCTTACAAGTGAATGTAATTTTAGGGTCTTCAATCTTTTTCGTAAGGAAGATTTCTAATGCTATTAAATTTAGTCATTCTACCTGAATGTTTTCTAACGAATTTTGTCCATTCTTAATATGGGCCAGAACTGAGCCGTAACTAGGTGAGGCCTACTAATGATGTAAAGCTGTAATATCCCTGGACTTCTGTTGCTAACACTTCTTGATATAAATCCCAGTAATCTATTTGCCTTATTACGTACGCTTAGATGGAAATAAAGGTATAAAATACCGAAAATGGAAAATAAAATAACAGGAGACCTTTATGGACACTTTCCCCGCAGTATGAATACAGACAACACCGGAAGAGAAATAGGTAAAACTGGTGGGTCGGTGGGCTGCATGAGTCTTGGGTAAAAACTAGGTGATTTATGATAAAGTGTTTTCTTGAGTTCTAGATAGGTTGGGCTTGGCAATAGGTCATAGTGGGAGGCCGTTCTTTGGTTGGGAAAGATTGTTTGGTTTTCGGTTTGCGGTTGCTTCCGGCGATGCTTCGTTTGGAAAGGGGCGTTGAACACGGTTTTGAGTCGCAGATTGCGGGGTTTCGAAAGCGTTTGAGGTCTGGATTTTTGCCAACGGGCGCCGCGAGGGGATGTTATCCCTGGACCGAAGCTTTTCTTCACGGTTGCCAAGGTGGGGAGGGTGGATACCGGAATATCTTGTGTTGAAACTTGTTTAAAGGAGTTGGGGACAGCCTTCTCCAGCTTTGGGTTGTTGAAGCGAACCCAGGGGACGAGTTGAGGGAAAATTTTCAATTAAACTCGAAAAGGGCGGGAAAAAGCCATTAACCAGTTTAATTTTGGTGTCGTGGGAGTAGAAGTGGAAGATCGAGGTACAAGTTTAAAACGAAATGGTCAGTTTTGAAGAGAAGAACATGGGGAAATTTCGACTTTTTCAGGGGAAGGCAACGGGGTTCCAAAAAAAGGAGGAGAAATGCCCAACTATTGGCCAGGTGACAGAAGAGGGGAAATGCCCGGCTTCAAATGCCCAAAAGGTTAAGACGGCACAGGGAACCAGGGTAGTCGTTGCTGAAAGGTTTTTCGAAAGAGAAACATGCCTGAAAAGGGGAAGAAAAATCGTAAATTTTTCCCGCAAAGACGATAGCTTGTGTGTGGTATTTGAATGGGCTCACGGAGCCCGGTTTGTTGGAAGCAAGAAGGCCCGGGGAGGGCTGGACTGAGGCCCAAAGGGGTTTGGAGAATTCCTGAGGGGGGGCCGCCCATTCCCGGAATGGGCTCAAGGGATACCTGGTTGAGTTTTTCAGACCGAATTTGGGGCCCGCATTCTGAGGGACTCAGAACAAGGAAAGAAACTTCTACACACCATTCCCAGCAACCCCAGACCTGCCAGAATGTACGGCTGCCAAAACTCACAAACCAGGTATCCCTTGAGGCCCATATCTCGGGAATAGGAGTGCTCCCCACCAAATCTCAGGAATTTCGCAAAACCCTCCAAACTTTTGGGCACCATCAGTCCAGCACATCTCAAACACTCTGGGACCTTTCAATCGCATTCGCAACATCAACATCAGAAACAAAAAAACTCTCCAGCCTTGATTAACATCCCATTCACCAAAGTACCTACTACACAAGCTATCGATCTCTTGCGCAGGAAAATTGACGACCGCTTGATCTTCCTCTTCCAGCCGCGATTTCATCGACCTTGTTGAACTATGTGTGGGCTTTACATGTTTCTCTTTCGAAAACCAACTTTTCAGCAACTTTTGGACTACCCATGGGATCGCCACTTAGTGCCGTCCTTGGAACCTATATATGGAACATTTGGGCCGAGCGATTTTACTATTTTCCCTTTTTCTGTCACCGGTTCGTTATGTTGGGCATTCTCATCATAACTCCCAGACCTTCAACGTTGCTCTCCAACACGAACTCAACCAGATTGAGCCATCAATCCAGTTTACCAGAAGAAGAAGTCGACAACACTCTTCCTTTCCTTGATGTTCTTCTTCGTGACCATGAACTTCTTTTAAAGTCTATCGAAAACCTACCCAACCGATCTACTCTCACCACGACACCAAAATTAAACGTGGTGTATTTGGCTTTTTTCTGCGCGCACTCAAATCTGCAGCAGTGAGTTCCTTGGAAGAATGCTCCCTCATTGAACAAGTTTTTTCCAAACTTCACTATCCTCGTCACTTCATTAGAGACGCAGACGACGGGCATTAAACATCTTCACCACCCAGAAAGACACTGCTGAGAAGAGATAATAGTCCTTCCCACCAACTCCATTTCCAAACAAGTTTCCAACATTTTTCTAAGACCTCATTCCAGTATCCACCTCCACATCCACCACCATTAAGGACATTACCAGTAACAGACAGGAAAAGCTTCAGTCCACGACAGGGGTATACACAATCCCTTGAATGGCTGCAGCAAATTATACGTTGGCGAAACATCCAGAGACCTACAAACACGCATTTCGAACACCAGTACGCAGGCAGATCTGACGACTCAAGAAATGCCTGTGTTCAACACCGAAATTTACACAACCATTTAATCAACTACAGAAACGCAAGACTTATCGCCAGAGAAGACAACACGCAATACCGAAGAATCCTAGAATCATCACTCATCTGTATGTCCAACAACTTCAACCAGAACAACGGCTTCTACAACATAGCTGAACCTATTGCCAAGAAACTTCTTCAACGCTATCCTACCTAGAACTCAAGAATGGTACACTGCAGGTCCTTTAAGTCACACTATGTTTTCACACTACTTTTAAGACTCACATGCAGCTTTCTCCACCTGACCCAGCATTCTCCACCTGACTGTACCCTATATATATCTCTGTTGCTCATTTTCCAGGTAGATCTGTCTGTGACTCGATAAAGCCCACTGCGTGGGCGAAACGTTGTCAATAAAGGATCACATTATACTGCTTATGTGTTTATTTTTCCACGTACGCTTAGGCATTGCTGTCTTGGTTTAAGGTTGCTGCTTACCATCACCCCCAAGTCCTTCTCGCAATCTGTATGGCTAAGTTCTACGTTATTTAACTTATAAGTGCTTGGGTTATGGACACTCCCGAGCTTCAGAACCTTGCATTTATCTACATTGAACTGCATCTGCCACTTTTCTGACCACGAATTAAGTTTGTCTAAATCTTCCTGAAGTTCTATGACATCTATGTTTGAATCAATTATCCTACCTATCTTCGTGTCGTCGGCGAATTTGCTCATATCACTAGTAATTCCCTCATCAAGGTCATTGATATATATTATAAATAACAATGGGCCTAAGACTGATCCCTGTGGAACACCACTTGTTACAAGTCCCCATTCGGATTTAACCCCATTTATGCACACTCTCTGCTTCCTATTGGTGAGCCATGACTCGATCCATGACAGCACTTTTCCCCCAATGCCATGAGCTGCCACTTTCTTTAACAGTCTCTGGTGCGGTACTCTATCAAAAGCCTTACTAAAGTCTAAATAAACAATATCGAATTCTTTATCGTGATCAACAGCCTCAAAAGCTTTACTGAAGAAGGTTAATAAATTAGATAGGCAGGAACGGCCCCTCGTGAATCCATGCTGGGTATCATTAATCAAATTATGGTTATCTAGATGGCTTCTAATAATATCAGCTATAATTGACTCTAGTAATTTGCCTACAATTGAGGTCAGGCTTATTGGGCGGTAGTTTGACGGTAGTGACTTGTCCCCTGCTTTAAAAATAGGAATTACATTAGCCATCTTCCACATATCAGACACTACACCTGTTTGAAGAGATAAATTAAAAATGTTAGATATTGGTTCACAGAGTTCCATTTTGCATTCCTTAAGAACCCTTGCAAAAAGCTCATCAGGACCCGGCGATTTAGGAAATTTATGTAAGGGTCGAAACCTAGGATCCTTAGAATGGGTTTATGTGCTATAAGAATCCGCAAGGGATTAATTTGTTTGCAGTTTTATCAAAAAGGAGAACATAGGCAGACCCAACGTTGCCACCGGGAGTTATCGTACAATGGAAGAGGTCGCTGTCCCTATTGGTTAAGATCACATCTGGGGTTCCTGATCTGGATCCAATGTAGGTCTTGAAAAATGTTCCTTGAAATGTCAGATTCTTCGCAGTCATAAAGTTGAAAAGCTGCTTTTCCTTGTGGTCTCCCGCATGGTTGGCCTAGACACATCTGACACATCTAGGACACTGGGGACGTTTCTTCTAAGTAGATGATGGATTGGGATGGACTATGTAGAGCTGCCGTGGAGGGAATTATGCAGTTCCTAGTATTAATGGACCCTGCAAGGTTGGTAATTCCCTAGGAATGCCTCCATAGATCGAATTCAAATTTTCCACGCTTGTATAATATTTAGAAACGAAGAATGGCAATTTATTAGACAGAGTTGCTTGAAATCTGTAATTTTTTTTAATACTTTTGGACAATATCACATATACCTAAGCTAAACTTAATACACAATCGGTCCTAACCACTCATTACACCTAACTATATAACTCTTCATTGGTCTCGGCCAGATCTGGCCGAGTGGAGTAAGTGGTACCTCGAGTTATGATGGTCCCCAAAATCGCCCTTTTATGTAAGTTTATTTTTTTAAATGCTTTTGTAGGTATATTTTTGGGGGTGTAAAAGGACTAGTCTATTTTACATTATTCCTTATGGGGATAAATTCGTTTGGTAATGGCACTTGAACAGCATTCTCGAATGAAAAAATATCGTAACTCGAGGTACCACTGCAGAGTGCATAGATTCGAATCATGCAAAATAAACCACAGGGAGATGAAAATATTTAGCTAAAGATCTTTCATAGGTCTCTATGCATCATGAGGAGCTATGCAATGTTGCAAGAGCAGCAACAGGTAGAAACGTTTTCTCAGAGGATAGGTAGCGTGCTGACACAGGCTTGTTCCACTCAGAAAGGCGGTCAGGCACCCACGCATCCTGTCCCCTCAACCCCCATGTGGTGTAGAAAGCAAGTTACAGAACAATATAGAAAAATACTAACTAGTCATAAGTTGCATCTAATTACCTCATCTAGTCAAGTGCCATATGAGATTACGTTGGCCCAAGTTGATAATACACATACAAACACTGAAATTATATATAAACCTTATAAAAGAGTAAAATGTGCTCATTATCAGCTTAAACTACCATACGTTCAGAAAGGGTTCATAAATTTCTAGATTATGTTCGGAAGAATTCCTTCATACATTCTTTAAATACTGCCTACAGAAATCCTAAATATCACTATTATGACGATTCCTTGGTATCCTGAATATTCCATATAAAATCCTGAGTATTCATGAATCTTCCTTAATATTCCGTATTCCTTATCACAAAATTAAGATGACAATGAACACATTTAACTCTTTTAATAATAATATCTTTATTTCTACAAGTACATGTACAAGGTATACAGGCCTAGCTGACATCAATGACATGCTACTATATAGACACATGTGCAACATCTGGGTATCTTTATTGTAGACGTTTCGCCATCCAGTGGCTTTATCAATACAGATTCTAGGACAAAACATGAAGACAGTAGAACTATATACAAAAGATGAGGTAATCAGTCCCTCAGTCTTGAAGTTGGTGTTAACAGCACCGTAGGTGTGGAGATTCTGAAGAACAGGCAAGGAGGCGTCAGCTGATATAGGCGTCAGCTGATAGGGACGGGTAGCAGACGAGGGCATAGTCACTGGTAGGCGGGATTTCCCAGTGGAAGTAGGTCATACCCAAGGGATGGGATAGTGGTAGTTGTAGAAGCCGTGAAGGTTGTGTAAATGTCCTCTGAACCAAGATTCCATAACAGTGCAGTGTCTGACAAGTTGTTCATGAATGGTATACAATACCGACAAGATGTCAGACACTGCAACGTTATGGAATCTTGGTTCATAGGACATCAACGGCTTCTACAACTACCACTAACCCATCCCTTGGGTATGACCTACTTCCACTGGGAAATCCCGCCTACCAGTGACTATGCCCTCGTCTGCTACCCGTCCCTATCAGCTGACGCCTATATCAGCTGACGCCTCCTTGCCTGTTCTTCAGAATCTCCACACCTACGATGCTGTTAACACCAACTTCAAGACTGAGGGACTGATTACCTCATCTTTGTATATAGTTCTACTGTCTTCATGTTTTGTCCTAGAATCTGTATTGATAAAGCCACTGGATGGCGAAACGTCTACAATATGATACCCAGATGTTACACATTTGTCTAATTTTCATCTTGTCGGTATTGTATACCATTCATGAACATGCTACTATATAAAATGCCAAATTAGGTCAGTTTTGTCCCAGGATGCGACCCACACCAGTCGACTAACACCCAGGTACCCACTTCATACTGATGGGTGAACATGGACAGCAGGTGTCTTATGGAAATACGTCCCTAATATTTTCTAGCCGTACCGGAGATTCGAACTCCGGACCTCAGTGTGTGAGCTGAGTGCGCTAGCGATCGAGCTAAGGTTTATATATAATTTCAGTGTTTGTATGTTTATTATCTACTTGGGCAACGTAATCTCATATGGCACTTGACTAGATGTAGCTTAGGGTTGGCTATTATTTTACTATTGTGTAACTTGCTTTCTGGAAACCTTGCAGGTCCCCTCCCCTTACCCTACACCACATGGGGGACTGAGGGGACAGGATGCGTGGGTGACGGTGATTGATCGCCATTCTGAAATAGACAAGCCTTTGTCAACACACTACCTTTTCTTTGAGAAAACTTCCCCTCAATCTACCTGTTGATAAATGGTTCAGAGAACCGACAAGTTGATAAATTAGACACATATGCAACACTTGAGTATCTTTATTGAGGAAACGTTTCGCCACACAGTGGCTTCATAAGTCACCATTCTTCTTTGCATAGGACTGATGAAGCCAGTGTGTGGCTAAACGTTTCCTAAATAAGGATACCCAGGAGTTGCACATGTGTCTAATGTATCAGTCTACCTATTGTTGCTCTTCCAACATTGCATAGATCCTGATGACACCAAAAGATGTGTGAAAAATTTTGAGCTAAATATTTCCATCTAACCCTCTCCCCCTTCTAGCTTGTCTTGCATTGTTAAGATCGCCTGTCTGCGATTATATTACATATATTCATTCACGTGAGAGATATAGGCCATTGAGTGTAAGTCTACAGTTCAACGAAATATTGTGGAATCATCTTTTATTAAGCCTGATGAACAACATATTTCAATATTTCAAATATGAGTTCTGGTATCAATAAACTTGACAGTTTTATAGTCCAAGATATTCTTCATAATCTTAAAGGTATAAATATTTTTCACAAAAACACAGACTGCATTCTTTGTCATACGAACAATCTGGCTTAATGGAGATTAAGACACTTTAGCAACATTTGGGAATCTTTATTGAAGAAAAAAGACGTTTGTATCAAGATCCCATGATGTTGCAGTGTCTGACAGATGTGACAAATGGTATTGAAAACCGACAAGTTGGAGATTCAGACACTTAAGTGTCTTAATCTCCAACTTGTCGGTTTTCAAAACCATTTGTAAAATCTGGCTTGATGTTGGACAGATGTATGTGCAGGACGGTTTGTGTGAAGTGTTGTCACTTTCTCTGAGTGAGGTGTGACCTCAGTGTTTAACATTTAACGTGTTCTTCTCTTGCCTTTTCTTCCTAGTCCACTGAAGATATATGTTAAGCACGAAAGTGCTCATGTTTTTTATCTCGTATTTTCACTTTGGTATTTTTACATATTTGCAGTAATGCATTTTATTGTGATTTCGTATATATATATATATATATATATATATATATATATATATATATATATATATATATATATATATATATATATATATATGTCGTGCCGATTAGGTAAAACTTGAGATTTTGGCTTAAATAGCAACGTCCCCCAATAAGACAAGTGAAAATTTGTGTATGCAATAATTTCGCCAAAATACTGAAATAACGAAAAAATATATTTCATTGTGTTTGTTTATTATTAAATTAATATTAACGTATCTAAAATATATTTATTTGGGGTTAGCTAAATTTAAAATTTCGCTTGTTGTAATAAGGTTAGGTAGGTTTTCCAAAGTTTCTCTTTGGGACAAAATTATTATATTCTTACATTAACATAAATGAAAAAAAAAATCTTTAAACGTATAAAGAAAATTTTAGAAAGGACTTAATTTTGATGAGTTCTTGCTAATTGACCAGTTTTACCTAATTTTTTACGAATATATAACAAAATTGCCGGGGGTCGAACCCATGATGCGGGCCAAAGACATGGGGTTCCCCCCTGTGCATGTAAGATCAATACCCCTCGTTCGTGGTCCCAAAAATATAAATACTGTTTGTTAAGCTAGTACACCAAACATGGAGGAGAACGAAATTAGCTTAGGGGCGTCCACACCACCGTATGTCCTTGGGGGGAGTACAACATTCAGTCCTACTGGATGCGCTACTCTTAAGGATTGTGTGGTTCATTGACTAGAGCGTCATGTACTTTTCCCCATCATGATGCGGGGCCCAAAACATCAGGGTTTGACCCCTTTGGGTAGGCAGTGTAGTTATTGATCATCCCACCGTTCGTGGTCAAAAAAAATATATATATATATATATATATATATATATATATATATATATATATATATATATATATATATATATATATATATTACATTTTATTTCTTCTTCCTCTTATCTTCATGGGGAAGTGGAACAGAATTCTTCTTCCATACGTGTCGCACAAGGCGACTTAAATGCCTGGAGAAAAGGGGCTAAAACCCCCCTTCTTCTGTATACATTACTAAATTTAAAAAAAGAAACTTTTGTTTTTTTTTTTTTGGGCCCCCCGCTTTGTTGGGATTCCGGTTTGTTGAAAGAAGATATATATATTTGATAATATATTATTTAACCTTAAGAAAATTTTCCCTTTACATTTCCCAGACTGACATATAGGGAATGTGCAAATAATTATTTGTCAAAACTATAAACATTGTAAAAGCATAAACCGACCATTTTAAATATTTTAAGAAAGTTATTTTATACACAATTTCTCAAGTTCAGAAAAAGTGATTTTAAAATGTGTACAGATTCACCTTTGGGACCATCAAGTACGTCATCTTCTTGATTGCCGGTACTCTCCCGACCCGTGTCTTTTCCAGATGGTGCCCCGTTTTGGGCTCCCTGTCGTGGGAGTGTCTGAGACCTATGTTCATGGTAGGGGGAAAGTACCTCCTCATCTTCTGGGACCAACTGTCCCCAGGCCTACCCCCATTCCCCGTCCTCACTTGGCTTGTAGGGAAAAGCCTCTGGTCTGCCATCCTCCCGCCCAGGGGGCTCGGGGGGAATGGCAATTTTGTGCGCTGCAGGTAACAAGCTCTGGCTCTGGCACCTTCCCCGCCCTGGGAGGGCTCGTTAGAGTGGTGTCTGTTGAGGATTGTAATAGTACTTTATCATTTTATCACATGTTTAATTTGGATAGCTAATATTAAAATAAAAATAAACAAAACAATAATGAAAATTTGACAAGTTTATATTTTTCCGTATACAGTTCATATTTTTTGGAATATTCTTCATTAGAGGAAGTCTTAATAAAAAATGATGATATCTTTATTTTAGGGAAATTTTAAATTATATTTTTTAAATTTCATGTTTTTCAAAAAATTTCGTATTTGTATTAAGCCGTTTTTTGGGATACTAATTAATTACTATCTTACACCTAAAATTATTTTCAGAAAATGAAAGGCGAGTTACTTCAGCACAACTGCTCTGGGGGAATAAACGTCACGGTGCCCGACCATCAGCTTCGTGGTTTGTTCTTCGTTGCTGTGATTACCAACTTCTGCAAAACCCTCAGTTCTTTTGCCTTACGAAAGAATCTGGCAACGACATTTTCAGTGGCTACGTTGCGTGAGACTCCTGTTTAACGTTATTTCTTAACGAAAGTTTTGTATTTCCCCACTGCTTTTTTTCCCAAATGATGAGAAATTTAACCGCGCTTCAGAGGCTGAAGTTCCAATAGTTTCTCCATGGAGAAAAATGCATCTTAAATGTAGTATTTAATATTATGTATCTTGAGGAATTTAAAGGGGAAGAATTAATTCCATAAGAGATACAACGCCAGGGGAAATGGGAAGCAATGAGGTTTGATCTGAAGAAGAGAATGGAAGCTCCAATTCTTTGGATCAAGACCCCTCCTTCGTCAGCATCAAGACGGCGTTCTTGAAAAGACTCATTACATTAATGCTCCAGAGGTGACAATGAAGGCCATCAATCCTTACCCATCAATCCTTATTAAGTAACATTTAGATATTGTTATTGATATTGTATCCTTTAGGATTTGTCCTATAACTCTTGTCAAACTTTTTCGGTAATAATTTGTAATAATTGTAATTGTAATAAAACATTTAGAATTAAATTATAATAAGTAATTTAGACCCAATAATGGATTTCCAGCAAGCTGCTCGAAGGAGGGAACATAATGGGGTCGACTTCAATGATCTCCGCTATTTAAGGTAAACAACGGAGTTTAAGGTTCAGGGATTCACACACACACACACACACACACACAGCAGAGATGCTGTGTGTGCCACTAACCGCTATATTCACATCCCTTGAAACTGGGCAGCTACCTGAGGTATGGAAGATGGCAAATGTAGTTCCCATTTTTAAGAAAGAGGCAGAAAAGAGGCACTAACCTATAGACCAGTGTCACTTACGTGTATAGTGTGCAAAGTCATGGAGAAGATTATCAGGAGGAGAATGGTGGAGCAACTGGAATGGCACAAGATTATAAACGATAACCAGCACGGATTCACGGAAGGCAAATCCTGTGTCACAAACCTTCTTGAGTTCTATGACAAAATAACAGAAGTAAGACACGAGAGGGAGGGGTGGGTTGATTGCAGTTTCTTGGACTGCAGGAAAGGGCCCTTCGACACAGTTCCTCATAAGAGATTAGTGCAGAAGTTAGAGGATCAGGCGGTATAACAAAAGGGCACTGCAATGGATCAGAGAATACCTGACAGGGAGGCAAAACGGGTCATGGTGCGTGATGAGGTATCACAGTGGGCGCCTGTGACGAGCGGGGTCCTACAGGGGGCAGTCCTAAAACCAGTGCTATTTTTGGTATATGTGAATGACATGACAGACGGGATAGACTCAAAAGTGTCTCTGTTCGCAGATGATGTGAAGTTAATGAGGCGAATTAAATCAGATGAGGATCAGGCAGGACTTCAAAGAGACCTGGACTTCTCGAATTTAACCCCGTAAAATGCAAAGTCATGAAGATCGGGGAAGGGCAAAGAAGACCAAAGACAGAGTATAGGCTAGGGGCCAAAGACTGCAAAACCTCGCTCAAGAGAAAGATCTTGGGTGAGTATAACACCAAGCACGTCTCCGGAAGCACACATCAATCAGATAACCGCTGCAGCATACGGGCGACTGGCAAACCTGAGAATAGCGTTCCGATACCTTATTAAGGAATCGTTCAAGACCGTACACCGTGTATGCAGCGCCAGTTTGAAAACCCAC
>WNWK01054187.1:0-11634 GCA_009830355.1 Cherax destructor | reverse complement strand
GCTTCAAGTACCTCTGGAGGTCACAACTGCCAGGCTTAGGTTAGACTTCTAAAGTACCTCTGGAGTCCACAGCACAGGCTTCAGTTGGGCTTCAAGGCACCTCTGGAGGTCACAACTGCCAGGCTGGTTAGGCTTCAAGTACCTCAAGAGGTCACAACTGCCAGGCTTGGGTTAGGCTACAAGTACATCTGGAGGTCACAACTGCCAACACAGGCTTGGGTTAGGCTACAAGTACCTCTGGAAGTCACAACTACCAGGCTTGAGTTGTTCTAGTACCTCTAGAGTCACAACTGCCAGGCTTGGGTTAGGCTACAAGTACCTCTGGAGGTCACAACTGCCAGGCTTGGGTTAGGCTTCAAGTACCTCTGGAGGTCACAACTGCCAGGCTTGGGTTAGGCTACAAGTACCTCTGGAGGTCACAACTGCCAGGCTTGGGTTAGGCTACAAGTACCTCTGGAGGTCACATTACCAGCTAGTGTAAACCGAACTGAATGTTGCCCTAGGAATTATCGTCCCTTCCTGCGTCATGGAATGCAGAAATAATAATAATAATAATAATAATAATAATAATAATAACAATATTAAAAATAATAATAATAATAATAATAATAATAATAATAATAATAATAATAATAATAATAATAATAATAATAAAATAATAATAAAATAATAATAATAATAATAATAATAATAATAATAATAATAATAATAATAATAATAATAATTTCAGATATAACTTAAATTTTCTAAAAAAGTCAAAATATTTATTTCACAGCTGTAATTACATCATTCTGGAAAATATCGTAACTTTGTATTTTTCACATATAAAAAAAATTATAATCAAATGAATTCAGTTACGAAATATTTCAATGTTTTGTAAGTGAGTTGATGAACTATTTTTGGTCACTAATGAATGGACAGTGAGGTTTCCATGACAACCAGCGGTCAGAGGCCCAGAAATGTGACCGTATCGCGTTCACGTATACGGGAACAATGCGGGTACAATGGTGTATAAGAGACAACAGAACTCAGGTATACGGGAACAATACGGGTACAATGGTGTACCAGAGACAACAGAACTCAGGTATACGGGATCAATACGGGTACAATGGTGTACCAGAGACAACAGTACTCAGGAATACGGGAACAATACGGGTACAATGGTGTACCAGAGACAACAGTACTCAGGTATACGGGAACAATACGGGTACAATGATGTACCAGAGAAAATAGAACTCAGGTATACGGGAACAATACGGGTACAATTGTGTATAAGAGACAACAGAACTCAGGTATACGGGAACAATACGGGTACAATGGTGTACCAGAGACAACAGTACTCAGGTATACGGGAACAATACGGGTACAATGGTGTACCAGAGACAACAGTACTCAGGTATACGGGAACAATACGGGTACAATGGTGTACCAGAGACAACAGTACTCAGGTATACGGGAACAATACGGGTACAATGATGTACCAGAGAAAACAGAACTCAGGTATACGGGAACAATACGGGTACAATGATGTACCAGAGACAACAGAACTCAGGTATACGGGACCAATACGGGTACAATGGTGTATCAGAGACAACAGAACTCAGGTATACGGGAACAATACGGGTACAATGGTGTATCAGAGACAACAGAACTCAGGGATACGGGAACAATACGGGTACAATGGAGTATCGTCTGGTGGAAGTAATTTAGTTCATTTTAGCACCAGTACTGGACAGGTATTGTTACGTAGACAACTGTATGATTGTTATTGATGTATATCAACAGACCCTGGTTGATTGACATCAACTGTATATGATTGTTATTGATGTATATCAACAGACCCTGGTTGATAGAGATCAACTCATCTCCCTGTATGGCTGCCACTACCAGTGTTACCAGAAGAATGTGCTCGCAGTGTCTTCAGGATGTTATTAAAGGTAAATCTAATTAAGACTCACTTTCTTACCATTCCCTCACTCGGGTGGCCCGTGGACTGGTAGGCAATGCTTTCGCCTCACACACTGAGTGTCTGTGGTTCGATCCCCGGCCGGGTGGAAATATTGGGTGTGTTTCCTTACACCTACTGTCCCCATTCACCTAGCAGTAAGTAGGTACCTGGGTGTTAGTCGAATGGTAGGGGTGGCATCCTGGGGGACTGAAAGACCACAGTGGAAATAAGACAGACAGTTCTGGATGAAGCACTGGGTTATCTTGGGTGGCTAACCCACCCTACCCCAGGTTATCTTGGGTGGCTAACCCACCCTACCCCAGGTTATCTTGGGTGGCTAACCCACCCTACCCCAGGTTATCTTGGGTGACTAACCCACCCTACCCCAGGCTATCTTGGGTGGCTAACCCACCCTACCCCAGGCTATCTTGGGTGGCTAACCCACCCTACCCTGGGTTACCCTGGGTGGCTAACCCGCCCTACCCTGGGTGGCTAACCCTCCAGGTTAAAAATCCGAGCAATATCTTATCATATCGCTCCCTCACCCCTCATCATTCCCGAATCTTCACGTCACATACATGTTCTCTCAGTTGAGGTCCAGACAAATACACGTCTCAGCTTACAAAATATACACATTTACTACTATACAGACTATGCACACTTACTACTATACACACTATACACACTTAGTACTATACACACTATACACACAATACAAACAGGACACTCAGTACAAGTATTAACCCAGTCGAAAACTTGGAGAAACGCACCAGAATTCACAAACACCAAAAATATATACATCTTTGATAAGAAACCAGATATATTAAGGAAATTTCCTAAATTTGCTTGTAACAGATAAGTGAACTGTAGATATAAATCCAAATGTACAATTGTTAACTCTTGTGGGCCTAGTTCCTAGGCCTATTGTGTATCCATATGTTCTTGGGCTACCGTCCACAGGATGGATATAAGGTACACAATAAACTAGCCACTACCATCCACAGGATGGATATGAGGTACACAATAAACTAGCCACTGTCATCCACAGGATGGATATGAGGTACACAATAAACTAGCCACTACCATCCACAGGATGGATATGAGGTACACAATAAACTAGCAACTACCATCCACAGGATGGATATGAGGTACACAATAAACTAGCCACTGTCATCCACAGGATGGATATGAGGTACACAATAAACTAGCCACTACCATCCACAGGATGGATATAAGGTACACAATAAACTAGCCACTACCATCCACAGGATGGATATGAGGTACACAATAAACTAGCCACTACCATCCACAGAATGACTATGAGGTACACAATAAACTAGCAACTACCATCCACAGGATGGATATGAGGTATACAATAAACTAGCCACTGTCATCCACAGGATGGATATGAGGTACACAATAAACTAGCCACTACCATCCACAGGATGGATATAAGGTACACAATAAACTAGCCACTACCATCCACAGGATGGATATGAGGTACACAATAAACTAGTCACTACCATCCACAGGATGGATATGAGGTACACAATAAACTAGCCACTACCATCCACAGGATGGATATAAGATACACAATAAACTAGCCACTACCATCCACAGGATGGATATAAGGTACACAATAAACTAGCCACTACCATCCACAGGATGGATATAAGGTACACAATAAACTAGCCACTACCATCCACAGGATGGATATAAGGTACACAATAAACTAGCCACTACCATCCACAGGATGGATATAAGGTACACAATAAACTAGCCACTACCATCCACAGGATGGATATAAGGTACACAATAAACTAGCCACTACCATCCACAGGATGGATATGAGGTACACAATAAACTAGCCACTACCATTCACGGGATGGATATAAGGTACACAATAAACTAGCCACTACTATCCACAGGATGGATATAAGGTACACAATAAGCTAGCCACTACCATCCACAGGAGGGATATAAGGTACACAATAAACTAGCCACTACCATCCACAGGATGGATATAAGGTACACAATAAACTAGCCACTACCGTTCACAGGATGGATATAAGGTACACAATAAACTAGCCACTACCATCCACAGGATGGATATGAGGTACACAATAAACTAGCCACTACCATTCACAGGATGGATATAAGGTACACAATAAACTAGCCACTACCATTCACAGGATGGATATAAGGTACACAATAAACTAGCCACTACCATTCACAGGATGGATATAAGGTACACAATAAACTAGCCACTACCATCCACAGGATGGATATAAGGTACACAATAAACTAGTCACTACCATCCACAGGATGGATATGAGATACACAATAAACTAGCCACTACCATCCACAGGATGGATATAAGGTACACAATAAACTAGCCACTACCATCCACAGGATGGATATAAGGTACACAATAAACTAGCCACTACCATCCACAGGATGGATATGAGGTACACAATAAACTAGCCACTACCATCCACAGGATGGATATGAGGTGCACAATAAACTAGCCACTACCATCCACAGGATGGATATGAAGTACACAATAAACTAGCCACTACCATCCACAGGATGGATATGAGGTGCACAATAAACTAGCCACTACCATCCACAGGATGGATATGAAGTACACAATAAACTAGCCACTACCATCCACAGGATGGATATGAAGTACACAATAAACTAGCCACTACCATCCACAGGATGGACTCAACCTGTGTAGAGAGTCGGTAATTGTACTCGCCTTGTGTTCATAGGCGGTCAAAGACTGTTTCTGGCAGGGCTTCTTAACCCCCTTTTTAACACTATTGATTCCTGGTATCCAGGACCTGATCATACCTACTCTTAAAACAGTGTATGGTATTACAGTGGTGGTGGACTACAAGAACAACAAGACAGCGGACACTGGGTTGTTTGAACTGGCTTACCGGGATAGTGAACGTTCAGTGCCCAACCCACCTTACCTGGGAGTCAACTTACAGGTAAGTTAATTACAATTAGGCTTCCAATAAGGTGTATAGGATCGTGTGTACTCATCTATTTGTGGTTGCAGAGGTCGATTCACAGCTCCTGGCCCCGTCTCTTCTCTGGTCGCTGCTAGGGTCAGTCACTCTTCCTGCTCCAAGAGCTTTATTGTCCCTCTTCTTAAAGCTATGTATGGATCCTGCCTCCAGTACATCACTCTCCAGAGAGTGTGTGTGTGTGTACTAACCTAATTGTGGTTGCAGGGGTCGAGACTCAGCTCCTGGCTCCGCCTCTTCACTGACCGCTACTGGGTCTCTTCTCTCCCTGCTCCATGAGCTTTATCATACCTTGTCTTAAAGCTGTGTATGGTTCCTGACTCACTACATCGTCTGCTAGACTATTCCACTTCCTGACTACTCTGTGGTTGAAGAAATGCTTCCTAACATCCCTTTGACTCATCTAAGTCTTCAGCTTCCAGTTGTGTCCCCTTGTTTCTGTGTTCCCTCTCTGGAACATCCTGTCACTGTCTACCTTGTCGATTCCCAGCAGTATTTTGTATGTCGTTATCATGTCTCCTCTAACCCTTCTGTCCTCCAGTGTTGTTAGTCCTATTTCTCTCAACCTTTCTTCATAGGACAGACCCCTGAGTTGTGGAACTAACCTTGTCGCAAACCTTTGCACTTTCTCTAGTTTCTTTACGTGCTTGACCAGGTGTGGGTTCCAGACTGGTGCTGCATATTCTAGTATGGGCCTGACGTACACGGTGTACAGTGTCTTGAACGATTCCTTGTTAAGGTAACGGAACGCTAATCTTAGGTTTGCCAGACGCCCATATGCTGCCGCAGTTATCTGGTTGATGTGTGCCTCCGGAGACGTGTTTGGTGTTATACTCACCCCAAGGTCTTTCTCCTTAACGAGGTTTGTAGCCTTTGTCCACCTAGCCTGTACTCTGTCAGCGGTCTTCTTTGCCCCTCCCCGATCTTCATGACTTTGCATTTGGTGGGATTAAATTCGAGAAGCCAGTTGCTAGACCAGATGTGTGTGTTAGTTACCATTTTGTCCTAGGCACATGTCGATTTGACACTAGGCCTGTTGTATGTATGTGTGTGTGTGTGTGTGTAAGGAAACACTTCGAAATGTTTCCGCCCCGTCGGGAATAGAACCCGGGCCCTCCGTGCGTGAAGCAAGAGCTTTACCACTAGGCCACCGGGGTGAGTGTGTGTGTGTGTGTGATTTATTCATTGTATAATTTTTAATAAATTTTCACTGTTTGTAGCACAATTCCATTGATCCACCATGCTGTTTGTGAAGGGAAAAAATTATATTATCCCTTCAGCTCCAAGTTTTCACTCTCTTTTCCTGTCTTTTTCCTATCAAGTTTATTCTGTCTACCTTTCCACGTCCTTCTGTGATCTCACATTTGGTTATCTACTCTCCTCTTGTCCTGTTATCATCAGCGTCCATAATTTTATGTATAACTTTAGGGTCTATAACCTTTAATTATAACAAAGTTTCGTTAATCCTGATAACTATAACTTTTAATTATAACAAAGTTTCATTAATCCTGATAACTATAACTTTTAATTATAACAAAGTTTTGTTAATCCTGATAACTATAACTTTTAATTATAACAAAGTTTTGTTAATCCTGGTGCCCAGTATTCTAACTCTTCCTTGTCCACTCTTCTAAGTGCGAGTGATTTGTCAGTAGGTACTTTGAGCAGCTTCTTAGGGATATTGAGTTGACTTGCTAGGTACTCTGAGTTGACTTGCTAGGAACTCTGAGTTGACTTGCTAGGTACTTTGAATTGACTTGCTAGGTACTTTGAGTTGACATTCTACGCTAGGTACTTTGAACTGACTTGCTAGGTACTTTGAGTTGACATTCTACGCTAGGTACTTTGAACTGACTTGCTAGGTACTGTGAGTTGACTCCCTAGGCACATTCCCTTGACCTTCCTCACATCACAGAATAAATACTTCTCTAGGGAGCAGTGATGCTGCTCCCTTATTTTTGTACAAAAACAAACTATAATTTTTCACACATTACCTGGAGAGAGTTCCAGGGGTCAACGCCCCCGCGGCTTGGTCCGTGACCAGTAGGAATATTTTTGGGTTGCTGATGACAAAACTGATACGATTCTTTTTATCCTTGACAGGTGGTGGGCCATCAGATTAAAAGGGGACCCAGCAAGACTGAGAAAAAGAAATCGAAAAAATCCCGTCCAGCGGTACGCCTGGTAAAGCCCCTCCCACTCATTACTCTCTCCCTGGAGGATAACGTTCAGTATAGCCCCAAGGACATGTCTAGGGATACCAGTGGAACGCTTGCCAGGCACTGCTCTCTGCTGGACTGTCGCAAATATGCTATTGGAAGCACATCACCCCTACCCATATCAACACTGGAAGCCTCAGACAGCGTTGAAAACAGCTGGAATACAATGACCAGGAGCGCAGAACATCGCCTTGGAGGCTCCAGCAGCGAGGGATCCAATCACGTTGCTGTTAGAGATCCAGGTGTTCCAGGAGGATCGGATTCGACCAGAAATAAGAGTGGTGAGAGTACAGGAAGCAAGAGCAGCTCTTGTCTAGGGTCGTACTCTCTGCCGGCGGGGAAGAGCAATGGAACGAACACGCAGTTCGATTACAGGGCTTCATGACCCCCACCAAAATTTTAGGTAGTTTTAATGCTGGAAATACTTTGACCTATGATAAATATTATTATTATATTTATGATGAAACGCTAAACCCATAGGGGTCGTATGTCACCTTTATAGCTATCTTGTTAAAAATATGCAGACGTCACAGTTCAGGTGACTCTCTGAACTGTAGCATCCTCACTCATCCTTCAGAGTACAGTCACTGTACTTCCCACCTCCAGGACTGTAACATCTTCACTCATCCTTCAGAGTACAGGTACTGTACTTCCCACCTCCAGGACTGTAACATCCTCACTCATCCTTCAGAGTACAGTCACTGTACTTCCCACCTCCAGGACTGTAACATCCTCACTCATCCTTCAGAGTACAGGTACTGTACTTCCCACCTCCAGGACTGTAACATCCTCACTCATCCTTCAGAGTACAGGCACTGTACTTCCCACCTCCCGGACTGTAACATCCTCACTCATCCTTCAGAGTACAGGCACTGTACTTCCACCTCCAGGACTGTAACATCCTCACTCATCCTTCAGAGTACAGGTACTGTACTTCCCACCTCCAGGACTGTAACATCCTCACTCATCCTTCAGAGTACAGGCACTGTACTTCCCACCTCCAGGACTGTAACATCCTCACTCATCCTTCAGAGTACAGGCACTGTACTTCACACCTCCAGGACTGTAACATCCTCACTCATCCTTCAGAGTACAGGCACTGTACTTCCCACCTCAAGCACTGTAACATCCTCACTCATCCTTCAGAGTACAGGCACTGTACTTCCCACCTCCAGGACTGTAACATCCTCACTCATCCTTCAGAGTACAGGCACTGTACTTCCCACCTCCAGGACTGTAACATCCTCACTCATCATTCAGAGTACAGGCACTGTACTTCCACCTCCAGGACTGTAACATCCTCACTCATCCTTCAGAGTACAGGTACTGTACTTCCCACCTCCAGGACTGTAACATCCTCACTCATCCTTCAGAGTACAGGCACTGTACTTCCCACCTCCAGGACTGTAACATCCTCACTCATCCTTCAGAGTACAGGCACTGTACTTCCCACCTCCAGGACTGTAACATCCTCACTCATCCTTCAGAGTACAGGTACTGTACTTCCCACCTCCAGGACTGTAACATCCTCACTCATCCTTCAGAGTACAGGCACTGTACTTCCCACCTCCAGGACTGCAACATCCTCACTCATCCTTCAGAGTACAGGCACTGTACTTCCCACCTCCAGAACTGTAACATCCTCACTCATCCTTCAGAGTACAGGTACTGTACTTCCCACCTCCAGGACAGTAACATCCTCACTCATCCTTCAGAGTACAGGCACTGTACTTCCCACCTCCAGGACTGTAACATCCTCACTCATCCTTCAGAGTACAGGCACTGTACTTCCCACCTCTAGGACTGTAACATCCTCACTCATCCTTCAGAGTACAGGTACTGTACTTCCCACCTCCAGGACTGTAACATCCTCACTCATCCTTCAGAGTACAGGTACTGTACTTCCACCTCCAGGACTGTAACATTCTCACTCATCCTTCAGAGTACAGGTACTGTACTTCCCACCTCACGACTGTAACATCCTCACCATCCTTCAGAGTGCAGGTACTGTACTTCCCACCTTCACGACTGTAACATCCTCACTCATCCTTCAGAGTGCAGGTACTGTACTTCCCACCTTCACGACTGTAACATCCTCACTCATCCTTCAGAGTGCAGGTACTGTACTTCCCACCTTCACGACTGTAACATCCTCACTCATCCTTCAGAGTGCAGGTACTGTACTTCCCACCTTCACGACTGTAACATCCTCACCCATCCTTCAGAGTACAGGTACTGTACTTCCCACCTTCACGACTGTAACATCCTCACTCATCCTTCAGAGTACAGTCACTGTACTTCCCATCTCCAGGACTGTAACATCCTCACTCATCCTTCAGAGTGCAGGTACTGTACTTCCCACCTCCATGACTGTAACATCCTCACTCATCCTTCAGAGTGCAGACACTGTACTTTCCACCTTCACGACTGTAACATCCTCACCCATCCTTCAGAGTACAGGTACTGTACTTCCCACCTTCACGACTGTAACATCCTCACTCATCCTTCAGAGTACAGGTACTGTACTTCCCACCTCCATGACTGTAACATCCTCACTCATCCTTCAGAGTACAGGCACTGTACTTCCCACCTCCATGACTGTAACATCCTCACTCATACTTCAGAGTACAGGTACTGTCACTTCCACCTCCAGGACTCAAGTCCGGCTAACCAGTTTCCCTGAATCCCCTCACGTTACCTCGCTCACACTCCAACAGCAGGTCAAACCATAAAGGCTACTTACCCTCACTCTAACACTCACTCAAGCCTGTCAAATGCCCAAGCCACTAGCCCTCAAAGCCTTCATTACCCCCTCCCTTAATCCTTTCCTAGGATGACCCTTACTTCTCTTTCACTCCACTCCAGGTTGATAAACCCTGTAAGTCATCCTGGTCTGCTCCATCCTCTCTAAATGTCCTCATTGTATATACACTGAGGTATATACACTGTATATATCTCTCAAGTGAGATATATATATACTCAGTCCCAGTGAGAGGCTCTCGTTCCAGGTAGCTCCATCTTCGCATCAAACCTGATTACGTTCCATTCCCCAGGTGTGACACGGCCCATATGGGTTTAGCACCAGCCTTTTATAAGACAACTGATTTTTTATGCATAAATGAGATTTATTTTTTTAATTGTTTTATTGTGATTTTTATTTGTGATATTTTTTTTATTTTTGTTGTTTTAATTGTCATTTTTTTTGTTTTATTTGCGTTTTTTGGTTTTATTTGTGTTTTTTTGTTTTATTTGTGATTTTTTTGTTTTATTTGTGATATTTTTGTTTTATTTGTGTTTTTTTGTTTTATTTGTGATTTTTTTGGTTTTATTTGCGATTTTTTGTTTTTATTTGTGAATTTTTTGGATTTATTGTGAATTTTAATTAAAATTATTCTTTTTATTATATATTGTATTTGTTTTTTATTGTTTAATTGCTTAATTATAATTCTTATTTTATTTTAAATTTTATTGTGAATTTTGTCGTAAATTTTTTTGTGTTCAAACAAGAGGCTGGTGAAATTTTATTTCCATATACCAACTCTTCCTTAGTGGAATTTTTTAGGTCAATGGAATTTTTTGGGTCAATGGAATTTTTTGGGTCAACAGAATTTTTTTTGGGTCAATAGAATTTTTTGAGTCAATGGAATTTTTGGGGTCAAATCCACAAAATTTTATAAAGTTATTTGAATAATAAACATTCCAGATTAATACAATAAACTGTTTTTTCTTGATCCTCATTGGGCATAAAATTTTGATTTTTTTACTAGTGAGGGTGACTTGTGGGCGAGAAATTGTGGGATGGTTTTGAGAAAGAGTAGTATAGGAGGGTTGGGTATTTAGAGAGGATAGATCAGAATAGGATGACTATTATTAAATGGATATAAATAAAGTCTTATTGTGATTTGTAAATGGATTCAAATTAGTTAAGTTTAGATTTAGAAAGGATATAGGAAAGTATTGGTTTGGAAATAGTGAGGTTGATGAGTGGAACAGTCTGCCTAGTAGGGTTATTGAGGCTAAAACCTTGGGTAGTTTCAAATATAGGTTGGAAAAATACATGAGTGAGAGGGGTTGGATTTGAGTGGGACTTGTACATGAGTAAATAGAATTATCAAAGCTTAATGTTAGGTTAGTAATGAAAGTGGGTTGAATTTGTGAAGGACCTGCCTAGCATGGTCCAGTAGGCCTACTGCAGTGCTCCTCCTTTCTTATGTGTATAATCCCTGGGTAGAAGGAAGGAAGGGTAGGGGTCCTTCTATCAATGCTGAGGGACTAACTACCTCCCATCAATGCTGAGGGACTGACTACCTCCCATCAATGCTGAGGGACTGACTACCTCCCATCAAGGCTGAGGGACTAACTACCTCCCATCAATGCTGAGGGACTGACTACCTCCCATCAATGCTGAGGGACTAACTACCTCCCATCA
>WNWK01054186.1:0-11634 GCA_009830355.1 Cherax destructor | reverse complement strand
CTTAGTCGCCATACGACACGCATGGCTTACGGAGGAAAGATTCTTTTCCACTTCCCCATGGACAATAGAGAAAATAAAAAGAACAAGAGCTATTAAGAAAAAGAAGAAACCTAGATGTGTGTATGTATATATATGCATGTGTATGCCAGTGTAGTGTGACCTAAAGTGTAAGTAGAAGTAGCTAGATATACCTGTTATCCAGCGTGTTTATGAGACAGAAAAAGACACCAGCAATCCTACCATCATGTAAACAGTTTCAGGTTTCTGTTTCACAGTCACCTGGCAGGACGGTAGTACCTCCTGGGTGGTTGCTGTCTACCAACCTACTACCTATAATTATTATTATTATTACCTGCAAGTAATTTGGGTGAGGTAAGTGGGACTTAAGTCAAAGTAGGTCACTGAACTGCAACTCCTTTGATGCCCACTTCCTCAACACTCTCACAAAAGCTACACCTGATATTAAATTAATAATTATAATATTAAAACCAGCTGCTCTGGTATATTAAGATTGTGGACTGTGTAGGCTTAGGCTTGCTGGATACACAAAATATAATTGGTATTAACACTTACCATTTAATCACTTGGAAGACACTTAATGCTGATGGAACACACCCTTACCTTACTCCTGGCAGCTAGAATTTATGATGGCCAACACAAAAACTACTGTACATTATGGGTAAGGGCCACTTAGCTGAGGGTGCTCCTAGGAGAATTGTTGTCCTCTATTTTTCTGTCCTCCACACGCAATTCTTGAGATTCGCAAATTTCCTGTCCCAGTTCTTCAGCCGGGGACATTAACATGGGTTCCTATTACAAATTCAGACCGAAACCCACCAATTTGGCTTAGAAAACGCCGGATTATTAGCATAATTTCCCAAGACAACCAGTGTTCACAAATTAAAAATGGCGTCTCTCCCCCGGCATCATTTAGTCGCTGTTCTGCCTCCCCCTCACTTGAAATTTCTCGAAGAGTCTAAATAGCAACACATTTTAATATGTAATTATTATACTATTCATTTACATGTTCCACATTTAGGAAATTATGTAAAAAATTCCACACAGTTGGTCTGTAACAATTACACATTCCAGTTGGTCTGCAACAATTACACCTTCCAGTTGGTCTGCAACAATTACACCTTCCAGTTGGTTTGCAACAATTTCACCTTCCAGCTGGTCTGCAACAATTCCACCTGTAAATCTGAATTGCAAATGTTTCCCAGGTAGCAAGGCATAAGTCAGCCAGGTGCTTATATTTACTGTTGGGTAAGCAGGAGCAGCAGATGTGTGGAGACTACTGCTGGGTGAACAGGAGCAACAGGTGTGTGTAGACTATTGGGTGAAAAGGAGCAGCAGGTGTGTAGTGACTTTCTGGGTGAACAGGAGCAGCAGGTGTGTGATGACTACTGCTGGCTGAACAGGAGCAGCAGGTGTGTGATGACTAACGCTAGGTGAACAGGAGCAGGTGAATGATGACTACTGCTGGATGAACATGATAAGCATGTGTGTGGTGACTAATGCTGGGTGAACAGGAGCAGCAGGTGTGTGATGACTAATGCTAGGTGAACAGGAACAGGTGTGTGATGACTACTGCTGGCTAAACAGGAGCAGCAGGTGTGTGGTGACTAATGCTGGGTGAGCAGGAGCAGCAGGTGTGTGGTGACTACTGCTAGGTGAACAGGAGCAGCAGGTGTGTGGTGACTACTGCTGGATGAACAAGAGCAGCAAGTGTGTGGAGACTGCTGCTAGGTCAACAGGAGCAATATGAAAATGTGTGTAATATCTGTCTCCTTGTGAGAAGCTCTCTCTAGCAAGGACTGTTGACACCGTCCCATAAGACTCCTATCGTCTCAGTCTCACAAATGGCTTGTAAAACACTTTCAGGAGTAAAAACTGTAAACTGTAGTAAATATAAATTACAAATTACCTGATCGCTGGTCAGGTAATTTGTAATCAGGGATAGTTAACCATAAGTTAACTATCCCTGATTTCCCCACCCAGTATTTAGTGACCAGTGACTAGGGGTTGAATACAGTAATAGTATCACCAATGGGTCTGGCACAAACTTGTATCCACAAATTTGTTTGGAGGCCTCTGATACACGTTGTTAACTCCGAGGTAATGCTGGGAATCCGTGTGGGCAGGGCCAATAAACTTACACTCAACACTGATAAGACCTTCTATATTATGTTTGGCAACAGAACAGATGATCCACAATTAAACATTAAGATCAACTCTACACCTATTGCTAGACATAACGAGGGCAAGTTCCTGGGCCTTCACTTTGACAGCAGCCTGAAATTCAGCACCCATATCCAACACATAACAAAGAAAGTGTCCAAAACTGTGGGGATCCTCTCTAAGATACGGTATTATGTACCACAATCAGCCCTACTCACACTATACTACTCACTCATCTATCCCTACCTCACATATGCCATTTGTGCATGGGGATCAACAGCAATTACCCACCTAAAGCCAATAATAACCCAACAAAAAGCCGCAGTAAGAATTATCACACAATCCAACGCTAGGCAGCACACCCCCACTCTTCAAAGACCTAAACCTACTCACTGTCCAGAACATCCATACTTACTACTCTGCTATCTACATTTATAGAACCATTAATTCCAACTTTAACCCTGAGCTAAAACTCTTTCTTGACAGTTGTGACAGGACCCATAGACATAATACCAGACATAAACATCTCTTTGACATTCCCCGTGTCCGACTAAATCTATACAAAATTCAATGCGCATAAAAGGGCCTAAAATCTGGAACCCCCTGCCTGAAAACTCTAGAACTGCAGACACAACCTCCATTTTCAAAAGCACCGTTAAAACATCTTATCTCACTTACGCACCCAACCGGTAGCTAACCATACGAAAACTACTTTATCTTGCACATATCCACAGCAAAATACCCTTATTGATATCTGTGATTCTCCTTAATTTGCACATTACTAACCACAGTAAAATACACTTATTGATATCTGTGTTTCCCCCTTAATTTGCACAGTTCTAACCAAAATTCTAATACAACTATTGCTTCATAATACTTAAGCTAGTCATAAGTTTGCCTAAGACACTCCAATATAGAAACTATATTATGCCAATATATCACCTTTATCATTAATATATAAACTAATTGCTAACTTCTTATACTAATTGTTAAATTCTCAATGTTTAAATTCCAGTACATAAATTTTGTAAACCTAACCTAACCTAACCTTACAATCTGTATATTCATTGTGTAGCTATTGAGTAAGACCTATCATAAAACTGCCTGAAAAGCCTAGGCATACCTAGGCATATTATTGGCCATCTTGTAATATCAACTTTAATGTATAACTGTAAGTACCCCCCACCTTGTATTACATGAAATAAAGAATTTGAATTTGAATTTGAATAAGGGGCAAATGCCCTGGGCCCCCCTGCCAAAGGGGCCCCCCAATGAAGGACTTCCTTTATAACAAAATGTAATAATAAAAAAATAGTTTAATAAAAGGAATTACAAATAAAGTGTGTGTTGGGCCATCAGAAAATAAAAAAAAATGGTGCCCCCCACTCTTTGAATAACTTGACTTAACTATTTCTCGTTAGCATGAGTTTAGAGGTAAATGACCAGACCATGAGGTCAGAGGTGACCAGGTTGCGCATGTGTGTGTGTGCGAGGTAGCTATTGCATGTATGGCTTTGAATGGCTATGTCGCCCTCGGAAGGGCTATTTCTGGTTAGTGTCAGTGTAGAGGTCAATAATCAGTGAATCAATCGGTGCTAGGCAATGGTGTGGGGCAGTTGTGTCCGTGTTTTACATATGTGTTGTTCACAAAGGCTTGCATATATCATCGTTTTGCAATTACATCTTACACTGTTACACACGCATACACATGCACAAACACACACACAATATACAGTGGTACCCCGCTTACGATATTAATCCGTCAGAGGGCATATTTTAAAGCAAACAATCGTAAACGAATCAATTTTCCCATAAGAAATAATGGAAATAAATTTAATCCGCCCAAGACTTCCAAAAGTAGTTAAATAAAATATTTTTAGAACTTTTGGACATTAAATAATACAGAATTGAATAAAGAATACATAAATACATGCAAATATTGTACAATAACATGTCACTTACATTTATTGAAGAGTTGTTGATGTGTGGAGGACGGGAGGAGGGAGAAGGTGGAGTAGTATGCTAGTGTTTGGAAGGGAATCCTTCCATTAACACTGCAGGTGGTAAGTTCTTTTCTGGGGTTACTTCCTTTTCTTTGAATGCCACTAGGACCAGCTTGAGAGTCACTAGACCTCTTTCTAACAACAAATTTGTCCAGGGAGCTCTGTGTCTGGCGATTCTTTAACACATCCCTGAAATGACACACCACTGTGTCATTGTACAGGTTGCCAGCACGGCCTGCAACAGCATGGTTAGGGTGATATTCATCCATAAATGCTTGCACCTTGCTCCACATTCCACAAATGTCCTTAATCCTTGAAGAAGGCACATTCTTCCATTTTTGTTCCACCTCCACCTCCTCCTCTGAACCATTGTCCTGACCTCTGCTCTCTTGTTCCAGTTGCTGTTGAAGCTCTTGCAGATCTTCAGTGGTTAGCTCTTCCTTGTGCTCCTCCACCAACTGTTCCACATCCTCACCACTCACCTCTAACCCCAAAGACTTGCCCAATTCCACAATTTCTTCCAAAACAGGCTCAGGCTCAGGCTCAGGGTTCTGAGGCTCAGCCCCAAAACCTTCAAAATCCCTCTCTAGGACACAGTCTGGCCACAATTTTCTCCAGGCAGAGTTCAAAGTCCTGGTAGTCACTCCCTCCCAAGCCTTACCTATAAGGTGTACACAATGCAGCATATGGAAATGTTTTTCCAAAATTCTCTTAGGGTTATGTTCATGTCTGTGGTCACATCAAAGCACTTTTGAAACATTGCTTTGGTATAGAGTTTTTAAAGTTGGAAATGACCTGCTGGTCCATGGGCTGGAGGAGAGGAGTGGTATTAGGGGCAAGAACTTCACTTTGATGAATTTAAACTCCTCCACAATTTTCTCTACCAAGTTTGGAGGATGACAAGGAGCATTGTCCATTATCAGGAGGCACTTAAGTGGCAAATTATTGTCCAATAGATATTTCTTCACACTGGGCCAAACACTTCATTGAACCAATCTAAGAAAATGTCCTTTGTGACCCAAGCCTTTTGTTAGACTTCCACATCACACACAAGTTAGACTTGCTGACACCGCATCTGCCAAACACTCGGGATTTTCAAAAGATACACCAGTAAAGGCTTCACTTTGCAATCACCACTGGCATTGGCACAAAGCATCAAAGTTAGCCTGTCTTTCATAGGCTTATGTCCTGGCTGTGCCTTTTCCTCCTGAGTAATGTAGGTCCTGTTGGGCATTTCTTCCAAAACAGGCCTGTTTCATCACAATTAAACACTTGTTGGGGGAGGAATTGTTCAGCCTCTAGGTACTCCTGGAATTCAGGAACATATTTTTCAGCCGCACTTTTGTCACAACTGGCTGCCTCACCATGCCTCACAACACTATGTATGCCACTTCGATTCTTAAATTTGTAAAACCAGCCTCTGCTGGCTAAAAATTCGCTCACTTCAGCACTCGTTGCAGGCATTTTCTTAAGGAGATCATCATGCAACTGCCTTGCTTTTTCACATATTATTCCTCTCGAAACAGTATCTCCTGCTAACTGTTTCTCGTTGATCCACACCAACAACAACCTTTCCACATTTTCCAGCACTTGTGGTCTCTGTTTTGTGATCACAGATGCACCTTTTGCAACAACAGCTTCCTTGATTTTACTTGAATATTTCTTATCCACAATGGTAGCATGGTAGAATAGGGTTTACCATACAGCCTGGCTAGCTCACTGATACGCACTCCACTTTCATATTTTCTATTATCTCCTTCTTCACTTCTATCGTACATATATTTCTGTTCCTCTTTGCCACAGGCTTAGCACTAGGATCTTTCCTTGGACCCATGGTAGCTTATTTAGCAGATGCAAGCACTAAAAACAGCAGTGGAATAATGACAATATACTGGTATGAATGCGTGGGTGTGGGTGGGTGGTCGCTCTGCTTGTAAACAATAGCACTGACGCTCCTGGAGTGCGCGCTCAGCTGGGCGCCAAGCGGACAGGTCGGTACGAATGTCGGTAAACGGCAAACATCGTAAGCCACAAACAAATTTCTTACGTTATAAATATCGGTTACCGAAAATAACGTAAGATGATAACATCGTAAGCCGGGGTTCCACTGTATGTATATATAGTGGTACCTCGAGTTACGATGGTCCCCAAAATCGCCCTTTTATGTAAGTATATTTTTTAAATGCTTTTGTAGGTATATTTTGGGGTGTAAAAGGACTAGTCTATTTTACATTATTCCTTATGGGGATAAATTCGTTTGGTAATGGCACTTGAACAGCATTCTCGAACGAAAAATATCGTAATCTCGAGGTACCACTGATATATATATATATATATAATATAAATATATATAAAATATATATATATATATATATATATATATATATATATATATATATATATATATATATATATATATATATATATATATATATATATATATATATATATATATATATATATATATATATATATAGATATATATATATATTTTTTTTTCAACAAGTCGGCCATCTCCCTACCAAGGCAGGGTGACCCAAAAAGAAAGAAAATTCCCAAAAAGAAAACACTTTCATCATCATTCAACACTTTCACCACACTCATACATAATCACTGTCTTTGCAGAGGCATCAGATACGACAGCTGAGAATAGTCCTCCCAGCTGTCACTATCCCAGACCCCTCCTTTAAAGTGCAGGCATTGTACTTCCCATTTCCAGGACTCAAGTCCAACTAAATCAATTAACTGGTTTCCTGAATCCTTCACAAAATGTTACCCTGCTCACACTCCAACAGCTCGTCAGGTCCCAAAACCATTCGTCTCCATTCACTCCTATCTAACACGCTCACACATGCTTGCTGGAAGTCCAACCCCTCGCCCACAAAACCTCCTTTACCCCCTCCCTCCAACCTTTTCTAGGACGACCCTACCCCGCCTTCCTTCCCCTACAGATTTATACGCTCTCAAGTCATTCTACTTTGATCCATTCTCTCTAAATGACCAAACCACCTCAACAACCCCTCTTCAGCCCTCTGACAAATACTTTTAGTAACTCCACACCTTTCCTAATTTCCACATTCGAATTTTCTGCATAATATTTACACACACATTGCCCTTAGACAGGACATCTCCACTGCCTCCAGCCTCCTCCTCGCTGCAGCATTTGCAACCCATGCTTCACACCCATATAAGAGTGTTGGTACCACTATACTTTCGACATTCCCTTCTTTGCCTCCAATGGATAACGTTTTTGTCTCCACAGATACCTCAACGCACCACTCACCTTTTTTCCTTCATCAATTCTATGGTTAACCTCATCCTTCATAAACCCATCCGCTGACACGTCAACTCCCAAATATCTGAAAACCTTTACTTCTTCCATAATCCCTCTCTCCAATGTGATATCTAATTTTTCTTTATTTAAATCGTTTGATACCCTCATCACCTTACTCTTATCTATGTTCACTTTCAACTTTCTACCTTTACACACCCTCCCAAACTCGTCCACTAACCTTTGCAACTTTTCTTTAGAATCTCCCATAAGCACAGTATTATCAGCAAAAAGTAACTGTGTCAACTCCCATTTTGCATTTAATTCCCATAATTTAATCCCCCCCTCTCCCCAACACCCTAACATTTACTTCTTTCATTTACTGTCTTTAAGGTTTGTGTCCTGGCTTGTTTTTCCGGTAATGAAAGGTCCTGTTGGGCATTTTCTTCCAAAACAGGCCTGTTTCATCACAAAAACACTTGTTGGGGTTCAATTTTTCAGTGTCTACGAAACCCCTGGAATTTGCACAAATTTTTCAGTCACGTTTGTCTGAGCTGGATGCCTCACCATGCCTCCAACACTGTGTATGCCATACGTTTCTTAAACCTGTCAAACCAGCCTTTGCGGCTTTAAAATCACTCACATCACCACTGGTTCCAGGCATTGTCTTGACAAGATTGCAAAATTCCTTGCCTTTTCACAAATTATCGCCATGGAAATACTATCACCCCTTCTTCTAAACCCAACAACCCAACCTCATCCACTGTTTTCGATCTTTTTTTCATTAAATATCAACCCCTTTTGAAATTAGCTTCCTTGATCTCATTTCTCTTTGCCAGGATAGTGCCATAGTAGATGCACTTTCTTGTACATCCTGGCAAGCTCACTCAGACGTACGCCACCTTATTTTTCAAAATCTCTTTCTTCAGTTCATGGTGTTCCCACTCTTTTCCAAGGGGGTTCCACTAGGGTTTTTGACCCATGGTGACTTATTTTAAGTGAAATCACTAAACCACCAAAAAGACAAAAATTTAAGTGAATGTTTGAAAGAGGGCCGGGTAATGTTCTCTCAATGGTAAACAATGATTGACTGGCCCTGTGCAGGCTCGGAGCAGGCGGACAGGCCCTAATACGTTTCGCTCCCGAGCCAATTTTCGCACAATGAAAAAGCTTTGTTCACATTTTTTCGTTATGAAACCTTTGTTATGGGGTCCACTGTACACGATTTTAACTTAAATGTCTAGTTGGTGGTCGGTCGGTCGGCGGCCATTAGCAAATTACAGGGACCCCGGTGTTCGTCCTGCTCCAAAATCGCCCTTTTATTAAATGTTTTTTTTAATGCTTTTGTGTGTATTTTTGGGGTCTAAAAGGACTAGTCATTTACATTATTTCTTAGGGGAATAAATTCGTTTGGTAATGGCACTTGAACAGCATTCGGGAAACGAAAAATCAAAAACCGGGGTCCACTGTATTATATAAAAAATATATATAGACAATTATTTTTGCTGATGATACTGTGCTTAGGGGAAAATTCTAAAAGTTGCAAGGTTGTGGACGAGTTTGAAGGGTGTGTAAAGGTAGAAAGTTGAAAAGTGAAATATGTAGATAAGGTAAGGTGATGGGGTAAAAAAGATTTAAGTAAAAAAAAATTGGATATCACTTTGGGAGAGAGGGATTATAGAAAGTGAATGTTTTCAGATATTTGGGGTTGACTTGTCACGGATGGGTTTATGAAAGATGGTTAACCAAGAATTGAAAGGAAAAAGTGATGGTGCATTGAGGTACCTGTGGAGACAAAAATGTTATCCATGGAGGAAAGAAGGGAATATAGAAGTATAGGGGGTACCCTTCTTATATTGGGGTGAAGCATGGGTTGCAAATGCTGCAGCGAGGAGCGGCTGAGGCAGTGGAGATGTCCTGCCCAAATAAATGGTAAAATATTAAGAAAATCAGGGGGAAATTAGGGGGGTGTGGGTTCTAAAAGTATTTGTCGAGGGCTAAAAGGGGGTTGTTGAGGTGGAATGGCAAGAGAGAATGGATCAAAGTAGAATGACTGGAGACGAAAATCTGGGGGGAAAGAAAGGGGTAGGGGGAATCCCAGAGTTGGAGGGGGGGGGAAAAAGGGGGTTTTTGGGCGGGCTTGACCACAAGCATGTGGGCGTGAGATAGGGGTGTGGAGACGATGGTTTTGGGACCTGAGGCTGTTGGAGGGAGGGGTAACATTTTGTGAAGGGATTCAGGAAAAAGTTATTTTTAGTTGGACTTGAGTCCTGGAAATGGGGAAGTAAATGCCTGCACTTTAAAGGAGGGGTCTGGGATAGTGACAGCTGGGGGGGACTATTTCATTTTCGTATCTGGCGCTCGCAAAGACAAAATTATGTATGAGGGGGAAATGTAATGATGATGAAAGTATTTTTTTTGGGATTTCTTTTTTTTTGGGTCACCCTGCCTCGGTGGGCGGCTGACTTGTTAAAAAGAAAAAAAAAAAGACCGAGCGCGATCAGATTTACTGCTTCAAACAGACACTATGGTATAAGGGCACTCACTAAACTACCAAAATCAACCTTACAAAGCCAAACGTGTACACAAATGGAAACTCTTCCACAAAAAAATTACAGTCGGAGTCCCCAAGGAAGTGTTTGGGTCCACTCATTCTTAATTTCATCAATGACCACCTAATAAATCACAAAACCCCAAACCCTATTATTTCAGATGACACAACATATGTCTTCCCCTCACCCAAATAGCATCCCAATACTGTTCCAATTACAGAAATATCACAGAGATGACTAATAAACTTCCTAAATACTGACAAGATACTATTACAGTTTGGAAACAGAGTTGCAAATGTTCCACTAAAAACACTAACGGTTCACCCATCACAAGACTCACAGAGGAAAATTTAGGAATCCCATTGACAGTAGCCTTAAACACACACAACAAATTTTCAAGAAAATCTCAAAGACAGTAGGCATATTATCTAAGATACGCTACTATGTGCCCAATCAGCTCTCCTTGACTTTTTACCGCACATCTACCCATATCTCACTTATGGAATCTGTGCATGGGGACAACAACATTAAATCACCAGACCATATAACCCAAAAAGGCTACAGTCAGAATGATAAAAATTCCACCTAGACAGCCCTACTCCACCAATTCAAAAGTAAAACTACTCACCAAAAGAACATTCACACTTATTCTTGTGCCTACTACATACATAGAACTCTACATTCTAATATAAACCCTCCACTCAAAATTCTCCTCACCAACCCTTTAAAGGACCCTGACCATAACACAAGATACAGATCACTTTTTGATGTACCCTGTCCATAGCAACCTATGTAAAAATTCTATGCACAAAGGGCCCCAAAATCTGGAACTCACTACCAGGAATTACTAAAATAACCTTGTCTGAAAATCAATTTAAGACTTTCCAAAAACCACCTCTACCCAAACTAAATATATACTGTAAATTGCTTTCAAAAATGCTAAATTATTTTCCTATAAAAAAAATTTAATTTTTAATATTATGTTACCACTAATCACTCTAAACAAAACTAAACTGTGAATTACTTCAAAAAAAGCTCAATTTATTTTTTAAGATAATTTAATTTTTCAATTATGTTAACTACTAAACACTTGTTTCAATGTCTATACATTTTTAACTGGGTCAATGTATTATCATCATATCATAATTTGAACGATCAACAATAATAAACTCACCAATTACCCAATATTATGTTCATAGTCCATAAGCCAAATTGCGCCCCAAGCCATGGCATGCCAGAGGCCTCCTTGAACTTCAATTTATGATTAAAAACCTATGTAACAGCAATGAAATAAAATTTATTTATTTATTGTATTTACGAAAGGTGCGAGGAATCATGAGGATGTCCAGATGTTCACCCAAGATGGAGCTGAATATACCTGGTGCTACCTACGGACCCAGGCATCGCCGATTTTTCATACACACACACTAAGTGCGAGACTATTCTCCTGTCTAGGCCCCAAGCCTATCACGGAAATTTGAAGCCAGGAAAAATAAACGTAAATAACGTTTGAACGCTAAGGTAAAACGGTACTGTTCGTTTGGACGAGGGTTAATCAAAAATTTGAGAAAAATAAAATCAGATGTTCTTCAAAACCTAACATTTTTTGAAAACTCTGTTTATCATT
>WNWK01054185.1:0-11634 GCA_009830355.1 Cherax destructor | reverse complement strand
GGTCATAGGCCTATTTGAACTGAGTGAAATGACCATACGGCAGGATAAAGTCGTAACCCTGATGTTGGGGAGTTCATCTTAGAAGAGACTGTAATATATTCGATGAACTGTGGGAAATGGTGAATATAGTGAAACCGAGTTGTAAATAATCAGGGTTGATTGTATCGACGGTCTGGCTTGGGTACGCCATACCCCGACCGCCATATTGGATGTGATTGAAATGAACTAACATATCGCAAGTTATCTACTCGAAATTCAAGTATCGAGACTGTGAATGTGTATAAACTAGTGGGGCATTAAGCCAGGATACACGTAATATGTAAAGTTATACGTATAAACAGTACAAACGGTCGGATTAGTGCGAGGATCTGATTCGCTACCCCGACCAACCACATGTTAACGAACGCCGGTCTCGTGGGCGTATAAGAGTGCACGGAAATTAACCTTCCTTGACTCGACGAGACAGCTAATACCATCGCGATCGAATCAGATCGCAGGAGGACTCAACAACGGAACGACTCCCTCATCTAAAGCTAAGTGCTCTGCTGTTTACTTTGTTATTGGCCAATGATATTGTTACGCACAGTAGATGTACTTTAGCTAGGTCAACGATCTACGATACACCGCTATGATGCTGTTAATTAGGTGAGTGTTGGTCATGTTAATTGAACTATGTGTTCTCTACCTCTTCTCCGTGTGATCAGTTGTTCAACAACCAATACAGTCCACTTAAATTTAACCTAACATAACTATAATAAATGATCTTCTCAGATTTATTTATACTGGTCCAGAGTGCAGTGGGCTAACGAGAATATTGAAGGTACCCCCTCGGTGCGGCCAGGAGCGGGTAAAGTTCTCACATACCTTAAAGGGAATGACTGCGGTAAAATTTATACGAGTCGGTCATCTCCCTGGGAGTTTGTTTATTGCTAGTGGCGGTGTCCCAGATAGACTTCTCTCACAATTTCCCACAATACTTATTACAATGATCTTAAACTTCGAACACTGAAACGTACTGCTCGCAGAATAGGCCTAGCCTATAGAAATCATCGTACCCCTGGAATGCTGAGACTCTTTCAAACTGCCCTTGCTGCTGCCAGAGAGCGTATGACAGAGCTGCGGCAAACTGACTGGGAAAAATTTGTCAATGGTCTCAATGCTCACACCCCACTTAGCCGAGCATGGAGGGACATAAATAGAATTAAGGGTAACAAAACTGGTCAGATTGCGCACCCTCATCCCTTACATAGGGCGAATGAGCTAGTCAGTGCTTGGGCTGTTACATCAAGCTATGAAAATCTTCCCAGTACCACACAGGCGAAATTAAATGACAAATATGATGCTAGGGAGAGACTTGTTTGTTTTATGCTCAGCAAGGAAGATGACTGTAACATTCCTTTCACTGACTTTGAACTTGATGCAGCACTAACTAAAGGCAACTCCACGTCGCCTGGTGAGGATGGTATTACCTACAATATACTAAGATTGCTGTGTCGAGTACCAGGCAATCCTTTACTCGAATTATACAACATGAGTTATGTAACTGGGGAGCTCCCTAAATCTTGGACCAACAGCCTCATCATTCCCATTCCTAAGCCCAATCAACAAAATTCATTTCGCCCAATATCTCTTACTAGCTGCTTATGTAAAACATTTGAGAGGATGATTCTGAATCGTCTCATGTACAGAATCAAAAATTTTTTGTAACCCCGATTGCATGGTTTCATGCATGGAAGGAGTGTGCACCAATGTTTAGCTACCTTTCTCACTCTGCACACTGATAGCTCATACACTACCTTCCTTGACCTTAAATCTGCTTTGATGTTGCCAACCGACATGTAATCATCAGTGAACTTGCCAGAATGGATGTTGGAGGATGGCTTCTCCGCTGGATTAAGGGCTACCTGTCCAACAGAAAGTCTTCTGTGTTGTTCCAGGGGCATAGAAGTATAACTAAAGACTTTGAATTAGGAACCCCACAGGGAGGTGTGCTCAGTCCCACTCTATTCAATATTCTAATTAATGCCTTACTTAATGCTATGCCTAGCAGCCCCATCATTATATGATCAGTTTTGCTGATGATATAATGATTCACACCACCGGATTCTCCAACACCCAAAACATCCTTAACCATGTACTAGCCTCGTGTCAGGACCTAGGGTTGATAATCTCTACTGATAAAACAAAAATACTCAATAGGCGTCCTCCTCGACAGAGAGGCACTGTTCGCCAGATCCAGTTGCATGATGGGTCTCTTCTAGAATATGTAAACAGATACAGGTATCTAGGCTTTGAGGTCCCACTACTTGGACCTGTTGTAACGAGACTTTGTCGTCAATACAAAGAAAGGTTGAGAGCACTTAGAGTTGTGGCAGGGTTTCACCCCAGGTATGGTGCTAATGTTAAAATTGTGAAAATGATGTATCTTGCTTATATTAGATCATTAGTTGATTATGCTGCGCCACTACTTGCTCTTGTGTCTGACTGGAAGCTTGGAGGGCTGGAAAACTGCAGAACGAAGCAATGAGGATCATTTTAGGATGCCCTCGTACTGCCAAAATTTTAAATATGCAGAAAGAACTTGATATTCCAAGCATCAGAGATCGTGTTACTGAAAGAAATATCCTAATTGGGGTTAATATGCTCAGGCAAGCCCATTCAAACCCCTGCACAGAAGCCCTCCAAACTTTCCTCAGCACTGGTGAACATCCCTCCAGATGGATCGAAAAACTGGAACCGACCTCCGCATGAATCAGATACATGATCTGTGGCAAGTAAGGCAACAGCGGCACTTCTCCGCTCCATGGAATATTACCCCATTCCAAACTACCATCCCTCCATTTCCCCCCAAACTACTTCTTAAATCACAACCAAAGCTTCGCCTTGAAGCCAAACATGATGCCTTAAGCTGTATTGATAATTTAGCCAAACAGCACACTCTCTCACAAATTATTTACGTTGATGGTTCAGTTCACCAATCCACTGGTGCAGCTGGTAGTGCTGCTGTTGTCATACAGAGTGATGGCTCTCTTAAAGAAATTGGAGCACGCATCAATAACTGGGCCTCTACCCTTCAGACAGAACTGTTTGCCATACTCCTTGCACTCAAATGCGTCCATGTATCTAAGGTTGACTCTCTAATTGTAACTGATTCTCTGTCATCCATAAATGCTCTCAACTCATCAAGTATAAATTGTAGCATGCTTGTGTCAGAAGCCAGACACAGGTATGGTAGGATTGTGGATAGTAGAGTCAGAGTGCACATGCTGTGGATTCCATCTCACATTGGTCTTCAGATGCATGATAGAACTGATAAATTGGCTAAGTTTTATGCTTTCAAAGAGGGGGTAGATTACAATCTTGGCTTGTCAGTTAGCAGTTTGAGAACAATAATACGAAAAGAACTAGAACTGAATTTTATTGACTTAAGACTCAGGGAGATTGACACCAGTCAGTCCATCTATCATCATTCTATCATGCAGGAGGAGCCACATGTCTATGGTGCATCCAACAAAATAAGCAGACTCTTGGATGTCACCACCGCCCGCCTCCGGCTGGGTTACAAGTATCTTTGGCAGGTTAAATCACAACCACCAGATGTAGACCAAACAAAATGTAAACTTTGTCAGTTGGATTATTGTCACACCCTGCGTCATTATGTACTGGAGTGCGACAAAATTAATGAATTCAGAGACAACTCACTCAGAAATGTTCAAGATATGTCAAAGTATTTTATCCACAGTGGTATATTACAGACCATTCTGGAAAAATACCCTGACTTTGCTCCCTGTAAATAAAGCATTGCTACGTGTATGTGTGTGTGTGTGTGTGTGTGTGTGTGTGTGTGTGTGTGTGTGTGTGTGTGCGCGTGTTGATTGCCTTTTGTCCTGTGCACATGTCGATTGAAGGCTGGGCCTGTTGTGTGTGCGTGTGTGTGTATGTATATATGTGTGTGTATGTGTGTGTGTGTATGTGTATATGTAAGTGTGTATGTGTGACCCAACAATAAAATTTGCACCAAGAACTCATTACAGTTGTGACTGGGTGTAGACTAGTGAAGTGTTCATTGCGTTATAATTTGTTCATGATTGTAACCATGCATAAACGTAAGTAAGTAAATTTACTTACATGTTTCATTACCTTTGTAACTTGTGAGTTCATTACCTTTGTAGCTTGTTAGTTCATTACTTTTGTAACTTGCTCAGCTATCATAACTTTGGGGTCCAGTCCCTGGACCCATTATGTACCTCTGTAATCTTTTGACTACCGCCCACAGGATGGGTATGGGGTGCATAATAAAGATATCAAACTAAACTAGATCTCTTACATTCTTAATTGCTTTGTTCAGCGCTTACCATTAGCCTAGCTGATAAGAGACAGGACTGCAAATAGCGGACGGAGGATCGAGCCTCTACTACGCTTTACGTTAAATGACCTGCACGGGTTTAACGCTTCATGAAATATAATTTTTTAATCCTTCAGGTTTAAAAAATTCTTCCCATATTAAAGTTTTTTTTTTTATGGCCCAAGTTAGTAACGGGGTGACGAGCGAGTGTTGACCTTGGAAAGAGAACACTAATAAATGTTCTCCTTGATTACTGTGCAAGATACCAAACATCCTCATATAGGTTATCTTATCTTACAATTCTTCTAATGTCACGGCAGTCATTTAGCCAAACATATGTACACATTACTGTAACTGATTGGGTAATTAGTCATGTAATGTTTTTAGACCTCGCTCTCCACACTAAATTATATCTTAACTGTGACAAGCAGTTATGGCAAAGGCTATCCTGAGGGTGTTGGTATGGATGTAATCAAACCTTTGCCAGTAGAAGATTGACTGTCACACCAGAGACGGCTAGCATGGCTCACTGCATGGATAAAATATTAGACTCTCACTGCCGTAAGTATTTATCCGAAACGCTGTGCCTAATATGATTGCTTAGTTGGTTTAAAGCGTATCCACTACCCGAGGGTCATTAAAGCTGCATGTAACCTAGTTAGTTAGTTTAATATCTTTATTATGCACCCCATACCCATCCTGTGGGCGGTAGTCAAAAGATTACAGAGGTACATAATGGGTCCAGGGACTGGTCCCCAAAGTTATGATAGCTGAACTAGTTACAAAGGTAATGAACTCCAGGTAGATCTGGTCACAATCATGACAAGTTACAAAGGTAATGAACCATCTACACTCAAATACAAATACAAATTTTTATTTCCTTGCAAGTTTACATTGAGATTATGTAATTACAATAATGAGTTGCAGTGCAAAGAGAGCCACTATCATGCCATGGCATTATGAGCAGACTTACAGGCTACTTAATACTAGAGAAATTGATCATAGTTTGTTTAAGTTGTACATCTGTTTTCATTTATAGGAGACATCAAGTTTACTCAAATTACAATCTGAGTAAATTGTAATTGTAGGTTGTGTATATCAATAGTAAATATTTAAATTATAATATGGGAATATAACATTGTGCGTTGTTGAAAGTAGTTTACAGTATGAGAATGCTACAATTGGGTGTAAGGCAGTATTGTTTTGGGAAGGCATTTATACTACAATGTAGTAGTATTAAGTAATGTATGAACGTTGGGCATCTAATTTTGAAGTTTTAAGATTTAGGTAATTGGGAGATTTTTTTGGTAAAGTTAAGTATTGAGTATTTAGTTTAGGGCGAGTAGGTGGTTTTTGAGAAAAGTCTTAAATTGATGTTCCTATACATGGTTACAATCATGAACAAATTACAAAGTAATGAGCCACTGACACGTCCACAGATGTTATATACACAGACTTTCCAAAAGCCTTTGACAAGTGTGACCATGGTGTAATAGCACACAAAATGCGTGATAAAGGAATAACAGGAAAAGTTGGTAGATGGATCTATAATTTCCTAACAAGTAGAACACAAAGAGTAGTAGTCAACAGAGTAAAGTCTGAGGCGGCTACAGTGAAAAGCTCTGTTCCACAAGGCACAGTACTCGCTCCCATCCTGTTCCTCATCCTCATATCGGACATATACAGTGATATAAGCCACAGTGCCGTGTCTTCCTTCTCAGATGACACCCGAATCTGTATGACAGTGTCCACCATTGAAGACACTGCAAGACTCCAAGCAGACATCAACCAAATCTTTAAATGGGCTGCAGAAAACAATATGAAGTTCAATGATGAGAAATTTCAATTACTCCGACATGGAAAACGTGAGGAAATTAAAATCTCATCGGAGTATAAAACAAATTCCAACCACTCAATAGAGCGAAAAACTAATGTCAAAGACCTGGGAGTGATCATGTCAGAGGATCTCACCTTCAAGGACCATAACACCGTAGCAATCGCATCTGCTAGAAAAATGACAGGATGGATAATGAGAACCTTCAAAACCAGGGATGCCAAGCCCATGTTGATACTTTTCAGGTCGCTGGAATATTGCTGCACACTAACTGCACTTTTCAAGGCAGGTGAAATTGCTGATCTAGAAAATGTGCAGAGAACCTTCACTACACGCATTACTGCGATAAACCACCTCAATTACTGGGAATGCTTGAAGTCCCTAAACCTGTACTCCCTAGAACGCAGGCGGGAGAGATACATTATTATATACACGTGGAAAATTCTCGAGGGATTAGTTCCTAACTTGCACACGAGAGTCACTCCCTACGAAAGCAAAAAACACGGCAGACGATGTAACATCCCCCCAATGAAAAGCAGGGGTGCCACTAGCACGTTGAGAGACAACACAATAAGTGTCAGGGGCACAAGACTGTTCAACTGCCTCCCAGCATACATCAGGGGGATTACCAACAAACCCCTGGCTGTCTTCAAGCAGGCACTGGACAGGCACCTAAAGTCGGTACCTGACCAGCCAGGCTGTGGTTCGTACATTGGACTGCGTGCGGCCAGCAGTAACAGCCTGGTTGATCAGGCTCTGATCCAACATGAGGCCTGGTCACAGAAAGGGCCGCGGGGGCGTTGACCCCCGGAACTCTCTCCAGGTAAACTCCAGGTAAACACACGCAGGCCAAAGCTCTCGCTTCACGGTGGGGCGGAAACATTTTGAAGTGTTTCCTTACACACACACAGAGGAGGCCAGGTGAGGAATATGATGAGAACAACAGAGTGATGGTGGACACTCTGGCGGAGGTGGCAAGAAAAGCGTACATGAGCAGAGCGAAGCTACTGGTCATGGGCGATTTCAACCACAGGGAGATCGACTGGGAGAACCAAGAACCACGTGGGGGTCCAGAAACTTGGAGAGCCAAGATGATGGACGCGGTACTGGAAAACCTGATGCACCAACATGTCAGGGACACGACCAGAGTGAGAGAAGATGAACCAGCAAGACTGGACCTTGTATTCACCCTGAACAGCTCAGATATTGAAGACATAACACATGAGAGCCCCCTGGGAGCCAGTGACCATATGGTGCTGAGCTTTGAGTACATTGTAGAGCTACAGGTGGAGAGGGAAAACAGTACAGAAAGAGACAAACCAGATTTTAAAAGAGGGAACTACACAGGCATGAGGAATTTCCTGCAGGAGGTTCAGAAGGAAGACAACAGTTAAAGACCAGGTGATAAGGCTGAGGAGAGAAGATGGGGAACTCACAAGTAACGATTAAGAGGTATGTGAGGAGCTCAACTTGAGGTTTAAGGAAGTATTCACAGTGGAGGAAGCAAGGCAGCTGGGTAGACAGGATGGGGTGTGCCACCAACAAGGGATGTATCAAGTGCTAGAGGGCATACACACAACTGAGGAGGAGGTGAAGCAGTTACTCAGTGACCTTGATACCTCAAAGGCGATGGGTTCGGACAAAATCTCCCCGTGGGTTCTTCGGGAAGGAGCTGAGGTACTGAGTGTGCCACTTACCATAATATTCAACACATCCCTTGAAAATGGGCAGTTACCTGAGGTATGGAAGAAGGTCAACGTAGTCCCCATCTTTAAAAAAGGAGACAGAAAAGAGGCACTAAACTATAGACCGGTATCACTTACATGTATAGTGTGCAAAGTCCTGGAGAAAATCATCAGGAAAAGTATGGTGGAGCACCTCGAGCTGAACAGGATAATAAACACCAGGCAGCACGGATTCTGGGAAGGCAAATCCTGTGTAACAAACAAACAAACAAACAAACAAACAAATTTTATTTCATTGCAGATTACATGGGTATCGGAAGTTACAATGTAAATTGAGTGCAAGGAGAGCCACTGACATGCCATGGCATTAGGGGCAGCTTATTCTAGTCCTTAAAAACTATGTACTTAATATTAGAGAAATTTATTGAGTTTATTCTAGTTAAAAATTATTTTCAAAATTACAATATGATGAAATTTTACTGTTTAAATTATTGTATAATGATATTAGATCTTAGATTGTTACAGGTGTTAAGATTCTTGAATGATAATATGGAATTGAGATTATCTTAAGGAAAATAACATTGAGCATTTTTGACATTAACTTATAATATGAGTAGGGGGTAACATAATAGTAACATATTATTAAAAATTGAGATTATCGTATAGGAAAGTAATAATGAGCATTTTTCAAAGTAGTTTATAGCATGATCATTTAGGTTTGGGTGAGTAGGTGGTTTTTGAGTTGAGTCTTAAATTGATTTTCAGACAAGATTATCTTAATATTTACTGGTAATGAATTCCAGATTCTGGGGCCCTTTATGTGCATAGAATTTTTACATAGGTTGATATGAACACGGGTATATCAAAAAGTGATCTGTGTCGTGTGTTGTGGTCATGGGTCCTATTAAAGTTGGTGAGGAGAGTTTTGAGCAGAGGGTTTATATTAGAGTGTAAAGTTTTATATATGTAGTAGGCACAAGAGTAAGTATGAATGTTCTTTACGGTGAGTAGTTTGAGAGTTTTGAATATTGGTGGAGTATGCTGTCTAGAGTGGGAATTTGTTATCATTCTGACTGCGGCCTTTTGTTGTGTTATGAGTGGTCTAAGGTGATTTAACGTTGTTGATCCCCATGCACAGATTCCATAGGTGAGATACGGGTAGATAAGTGAATGATATAGTGCAAGGAGAGCTGATTGAGGTACATAATAGCGTATCTTTGATAATATGCCTACTGTCTTCGAGATTTTCTTGGAAATTTGTTGTATATGTGTTCGGAATTTAAGGCTACTGTCAAGGTGGATTCCTAGGAATTTTCCCTCTGTGAGTCTTGTGATGGGTGTACCATTAAGTGTTATGTTAAGTGGAACATTTGTGACTTTGCTTCCAAACTGTATGAAGTAGGTCTTGTCAGTATTGAGAGTAAGCTTGTTAGTCGTCATCCATGTTGATATTTTCTGTAATTCGGCATTAACAGTGTTGGCCAGTATAACTGGATTTGGGTGAGAGAAGACATATGTTGTGTCATCTGCAAATAAAATGGGTTTGAGTAGTTGTGATGCATTCGGTAGGTCATTTATGTAAATGAGGAATAGGAGTGGCCCCAGGACACTTCCTTGAGGACTCCGACTGTAATTGGTTGTGTGGAAGAGTTCGCTCCATTTGTGTACACGTATTGGCTTCTGTTGGTGAGGTATGATTTTAGGTAGTTGAGTGGGTGCCCCCTTATACCATAGTGTGCTAATTTTGTGAGCAGTAAATCATGGTCGACTGTATCAAAAGCTTTGCGGAGATCAATGAAGATTCCCAGTGGGACTTCTTTTTTCTCAAGTGCTGTATATATTAACTCCAACATGTGCGTAATAGCATCGTTTGTGCTCTTGTTTTTCCTGAATCCAAATTGACAGGGGTTGAGTACATTGTGTGAGACGAGGTAGGAATAGATTTGTCTATGAATTAATTTTTCGAAGATTTTAGAAAGCAATGGTAAATTAGAAATTGGTCTATAATTATTCAGGTCTGTTTGATCACCTCCTTTGTGGACCTCCTAGAGTTCTATGATAAAGTAACAGAGGTAAGGCAAGAGAGAGAAGGGTGGGTTGATTGCATTTTCCTGGACTGCAGGAAGGCCTTCGACACAGTTCCTCACATGAGATTAGTAAAGAAGTTGGAAGAACAAGCACGTATAACAGGAAGGGCACTGGAATGGATCAGGGAATACCTCACAGGGAGGCAACAACGGGTCATGGTGCGTGATGAGGTATCACAGTGGGCACCTGTGACGAGCGGCGTTCCGCACTGGTCAGTCCTAGGACCAGTGTTATTCTTGGTATATGTAAATGACATGACAGATGGGATAGACTCAGAAGTGTCTCTGTTTGCAGATGATGTGAAATTAATGAGGAGAATCACATCGGAGGAGGACCAAGCAGGACTTCAAACAGACCTGGACAAGCTTGACATCTGGTCTAGCAAATGGCTTCTCGAATTCAATCCCACCAAATGCAAAGTCATGAAGATCGGAGAAGGGCAAAGAAGACCGCTGACAGAGTACAGGCTAGGCGGACAAAGGCTACAAAGCTCCGAAAAGGAGAAAGATCTTGGGGTGAGTATAACGCCAAGCACGTCTCCGGAGGCACACATCAACCAGATAACTGCGGCAGCATATGGGCGACTGGCAAACCTAAGATTAGCGTTCCGTTACCTTAACAAGGACTCGTTTAAGACACTGTACACCGTGTACGTCAGGCCCATACTAGAATATGCAGCACCAGTCTGGAACCCACACCTGGTCAAGCACATAAAGAAACTAGAGAAAGTGCAAAGGTTTGCGACAAGGTTAGTTCCACAACTCAGGGGTCTGTCTTATGAAGAAAGGGTGAGGGAAATAGGACTAACAACACTGGAGGAAAGAAGGGTCAGAGGAGACATAATAACGACATACAAAATACTGCGGGGAATCGACAAGGTAGACAGTGACAGGATGTTCCAGAGAGGGAACACAGAAACAAGGGGACACAACTGGAAGCTGAAGACTCAGATGAGTCAAAGGGATGTTAGGAAGCATTTCTTCAGCCACAGAGTAGTCAGGAAGTGGAATAGTCTAGAGAAAGACATAGTGGAGGCAGGAACCATACACAGTTTTAAGACGAGGTATGATAAAGCTCATGGAGCAGGGAGAGCAGATACCCAGTAGTGGGCAGCGCAGAGGCGGGGCCAGGAGCTGAGTCTCGACCCCTGCAACCACAATTAGGTGAGTACATACAACAGGCCTAGTGTCTAATCGACATGTGCCTAGGACAAAATGGTAACTAACACACACACGTGGTAATGCTTTATTTACAGTAAACCTGTTCACCATTAGTAAAGGTCAGAAGCGGACTAGGTCTTAAGGGGTACCTTTATTAAGAGGTTGACTGATTTTTTCTTATGTTTTCTTTATTTCCTTCCTCCTACCTTTCGATTTTATTTTGCTTGTAACTCGAGAACGTCGCACCCATTCGGCTTCAAAATTTAAACACTTATGTTCGATAACGAGGACAAAATTTTAGAATTCCAGAATTCGTCCAGAGGAATTTCCTTATGCTTTAATTTCAGATTGCCATCATTACATATTTCAATTAATTCCTCTTTTGTGAGACTGAGCTTCGACGGCCTTGATACTGACGCAAGTTAGTTTAGTTTGATATCTTTATTATGCACCCCATACCCATCCTGTGGGCGGTAGTCAAAAGATTACAGAGGTACATAATGGGTCCAGGGATTGGACCCC
>WNWK01054184.1:0-11634 GCA_009830355.1 Cherax destructor | reverse complement strand
TGAGCCAGAAAACTTTTGTGGTCATGTAAACCCCAAAACATCTTACCCACCCCAGCCAGTGTTTCCCCCAAAATGGTGGCTGGATCAGGTCAATGGACAACATTTAGTGTTACCAGAATGTTTTCCTGTCACACCAAAAGGGGGGAAAAAAACCCCTCATCCCAGCTTACCCGGGTTTAAACAAGCAGTCATCATAATCCAGAAAGACTAGTGAAACCACCTTCCCTTTCAACCCCGACTTTCAGATTTACGCGGGGGGGATTTAGTTTTAAACTTTTAAATTTTCCCCAAAACCCACCTGAAAATATTTAGGGAAATATAAATCTTATGGTTTGGGCTGAATTTCTTTAAAAGTTTACATGAGTAAAAATTTTCACTAATGATCTAAAAACTACCTTTTAAAGAAGGGGCAGGGACTCTGGGGTTCCGGGGTTTAAATATAAATTTCTACTAAACACTTTTTTTCCCCCCTTTTTGCCTTTTTTTTAATGCCCCTGTGTTCCCCCTGTGTGAACCCGTAAAAAAAATTTTCAAGATTTTGACACCTAAATGGGTCTGACACGACCCACTTGACAGTATGTCTCTTTTCCTCCAACATTGGCAATGAATGGTTCCCGGGGTGTCCCATCCCGGGACTTCCTTTTAAAGTTGTTGGGAGGAGTCACCCCTACGACAGACTAGAACCCCCAACAAAAACTAGGCCCCGCCTGGACTGGGTTCCCTTTATTCCCCCAGCGGTTTTTGAATTTTAACTTTGGACTTGAGGTGCCCCAAAGATTTTTAAATCAATCATCGTTCGGAGGGGGGGTTCCCAAACCAAAATCTCTGAATATAAGCTCAGAAGGTCAAAAAATGGGCCTTTTTTTTTTTGCATTTTTAAAATGAGAACAGTCCTTAACAAATTTTCTAATTTTTGTAAAGAGGGTAAAATCTTTTAGAACTTTCTAAGTTTTAAAAGATAACTTGTTGAACGCCCTCGAAATTTTTTAAGAAAAAATTGGGAAAACCTTATTTAACTGATTCTTGTAGTAAACCCCCGGGGGAAAAATCTATTTTACTCTCACAGCCCCAAAGGAATTAATTTTTGTCATAGGTTTTTTTCCCGGATGGCCCCTTTTAATCCTTTTCAGGGTAAAAAATTTTCGGTCTGGGAAATTGACCCCTTGGTCTTCTTCCCCAGCCCAAAACCTAATCCCCCCAATCCCCCCCCCCTTTCCCCCATCCCCCCATCCTCCTTTCCTTTTCCTCCTCCTCCTCCTCATCCCCCCTTTTTCCTTTCCCCTTTTCCCCGGGGAGCTGACACCATCCAGTTTTTTCTTGTATCTACCCCCCCTTTTCCCTTTTAACTGCCTGAGGCACTCCATCGACTCGCCTTTTGTCAGGTTTACCTGAATGGGGAAAAACCTTTCCCCAAAAGGGAGGGGGAAGGTTTCTCTTTGCTATGGCCTTTCCTCACCCTCGCCTTCAAGGGGTTTTCCCGTTTCTTTTCCGCATTTGCTCGCCCCCTTTCCCCGGGCCCCAACTTCCACTTTTTCCCTCTGTGGTCCCCTTTCACCCTCAATCCCCCCGGGTTCCTCAACCCTTTTTGATTTTGGTTCCGAGGGCCCCAACCTTTTTTCCCCATTTTTATCCACACTTTCCCTTTACTCACTCCTTTGGGCCCACCACGTCCTCGCCCTTTCCACCAAAACCCTGGCCCCTTCTCATAACCCCGGAAAAAATCCCACCTTGGTTTTTTTCCCCCCCGACTAGTTCTGTGACGTGGTGGGGTTCATCCTCCCCCCCTCATACACTACCTTCACCCCCCCTGCCCCCTCCCAAGCCCTTACAAAATTTTCCCCCTTTTCCTATCTCCTCGTCCTCTTTTTAGTCGTATAGACTCCCGTGGTTGCCCCTCTTATTCCATTTCTAATGTAGCCCCAAATTCTGCATTTTTGATTTCCCGAAAACACGGGAAGCTATTGTAAAATTATTTCAGAGACGGGACCGATGATGGACACTACTCCCCCCAGTTTCCTCATCTCTTTCCGTCTAAACCCCCCCTCCTTCCTTCACAACTCCCCCTCCCTCTCTTTTGGGTCTTCCAACCTCCACACGGGATTTTTTCCCAACCCCCCTAGTCCTGGCTTCCTCTCACTTCCACCTTATATCTTTCTTCCATAAATCATGGCTTATTTGAAAAAGGGAATATCCGAGGCCTCAGAGGAACCGGGTGAACCTTCGGTGTTGCCCCCCAGTTTTTCCTGTTGGGGTCTGTTTGAAAGAACCCAAAATTACAACCCCCGTTATCGGGCCCCTTTTTCAGGCTATGTTTTTTATATTCATCGGATCCTTTTTGAGGGAAAATTTTTAAAAAAAATTCTCTTCTTATACACTTTTTCCCATACCCGTCAGCCTTGCCCCTTCCCATTTAAAACCCGCCCATCCACTTAATAAGGGGTATACCTCTTTTTTTATTTTCCCCCCTTTCCGGGGCTTTTTAAAATTTTATCCCAGATGTTGTTTTTTGGTTTTTTCCCTTTCCCCCGCCCCCCCTTTTTATTATTGGGGATTTTAACGCACACCCATTTTTTTCGGGGGGGGCCCACGGGACCCCCGTGGCATTCAGTTGGGATTTCTTTTCTCTTCCCCTTTTAAATAGGGGTACTCCTACCCTTTTTGATCCTCGAACTCATTTTTTCCCCTTTTCAATCTCTCCCTTTCCGTTTTCCTCAACAGTCCTTGATTCCCCTTCTGTCCTCCCATTGACAGCGATCACCCCCAATCACCCTTAAGCCCCCTTTTTTCTCCCCCCTTCCCTTCCCCGCTCCCCAATTTGCCCGGTGAAATGGACCTTTACGCACTTTTTCTCCCTTTTCGGGGTTTCCCTTTTCCCTTCCCCCTCCATTGATGGGGTTTACATTTTTTTTTCGTCCCCCCTTTCTTCACAGCGGCCACTTTCCCCATTCCCCAAACCCCCAAGCATCTTCGGGTGGTGGTCCCTGCTTGTGCTCGGGCGGTCGTTTGAAATGCGCTGCGTGGGGCAGGTATCGGTATAACAAAACCACAGAGCGACCCCTTTGTTTTTAAAGGGAAGAGATTATTGTTCGCCGTTTACGTGATGTTTAAAACGATTTGCGGGCAAAATTACGTTTTTTACTTCAACCCCCTGGAGAGTGCAGTCTGGAAGGGCAAAAAGGGTAAATTCTTCCACGACCCGGCTCCTGTTCTTCAGGTTGCTGGTGTCGATATAGCAAACCCTTTTCCCGTTCCCACTAAAATTGGTAACCATCTCTTTCCGCATTTCTTGGGGGCCCATCTTTTCCCCTAGTTCCTTTCTTCTATGTCTGCCAAAGAAAAATTTTAGTTTTTTCTTTTTTTCAGAAAGAATTTTTATAATTTTCCTTTTCCCCATTCAAGAACTGGGCAACACTCTTTTTTTTTGCCGATCACGGCAGGGGGGCCCAGACGGCATCCCTTTCGTATGCTAAAGAAAATTTACATCAGTCTGCCTTCGCCCTTTTTTCCGACTTTTAATCTCATATGGTCGCAAGGAGTTCTTTCCCCCCAAAATTTCCGTTATTGTTCCCTTTTAAAAAACCCGGTGGCAGGAGGGATCCTCCCCCTTTTACCGTCCCATCGTTTCCCAGTGCAGTTTGAAAGGGATGGAACGCCCTTTTAAAAGACGTTTGATGTTTTAGAGACTCACAATGGTTTTTGTCAGTATGGTTTCCCCGTGGGGCCCCGTTCTTTTGACCCTTGCTGCGCTTGGATAGTTTATTCTTCCCTTTAATAACCATTCGGTTACCCCAATTTTTTCGACCCGAGAAGGCTTAATACAACGGAAAAGATATAATATCTTGGCCCGGGCCCCACCCCTTTAGCCTGGGGAAACCCCACCATTCTTTTTTAAGGGCCCCTTCAACGCCAGACTTTTCCCGGGCCCGGGTTAGTAATGAATTTCCCGGAATTTGCCCAAGCGAAGGTGCCCCCGGGGATGTGTTTAGGCAACACTTTTTTCTTTTATAAATAATCTGGCATCTTTCTCCCATCCAATATTTTATCGCTCTATGGGATGACTTTTATATTTCCCATAAACCCGGGGTTTCCCTTAGGGGCCCACCATCCCGGGTTTAAATTTTCAGGGAAAAACTCAAAAAATTCCCTTTAGACGTTCAGTGGTTCGATCACCCATTTTACCTATACGGCTCGCCCCCCCGGGAACTTGATACAGCCCAGGTTTCTGGCCTACTGTTCGACCGTCGATTGTCCGGGAAAACCCTCACTTTTCCCTCTCTGAAGGAAATTTTTCACCCGGGGCTGAACCTTTTTAAAAACCCCCTCGCACATTTTTTCAGGGGGGTTGATCGTAGAACTCCCTTCGCTCCATTTCAGCCCTAATTTTTGTCGAAACCGATTTTTGGTGACCAGATTTTTCCCCCCGGCCCCCTTTGCTACTCTTTCCACCCTTTAATCCCATCCATCACCAGGGTTACGCTTAGCCTTGGTGCATTTCGTTCTTCCCCGGTTGAGACCCTCTATGTAGAAGCGAACTTCCATCCTTACCCGGGTGTCGGTGCACATTGCATTCGCTATTTTGTTCGCTCTTTGACCTCCACCTTTCCATGTTGGATTTTAAGATGGCCCTTTTTTGGTTCGTCCCCCCCTTGTTTTCTTTGCCCCTTTTTTTTTGCCCACATTCACCCCCTTCTTCCCTTCAGCCCCCACCCTTATATGTTCATGTGACTTATTTTCCCCCTGCCCCCTTGGGAATTTCCCCAAGGCCCCGTGTCTGTTTTTCCCCCCTTTCCCCTTTGCGCAAAAGCCCAACTCCCTACGGCGGCTTCTCCGCTCTTTTTTTCTAAGCCCTTTCCTTTCCCTTTTCCCCCATGCCATCGCGGTATAAAAGATGGTTGGCCCCAAAAAACGGCTTGGTTCCCCCAGAAAGTGTTTGGAACCCGATGAGGGCATCTATTACCCCAGCATAATTACGGCGGGTTGTAGCCATTTTTTGGGCTTTTATCCGTATTGCATCTATCCCAAAAATTTTGTGGTCTTTTCCCAGCCCCCCCTTTAGTTTTTAAGGCTATCCGAAAAATTGAACACCTCCCCCCTAAGCTTAAAGATATTGTTTTTTGTTTGGCCCCTGGTCATGTTGACGTACAGGGAATGAACAGGCGGGAACACTGCTGCGCGGTCACCCAGTCCCTGACCTTCCATTTTTCAAAAGAGGTGTTCCTTTCACGGACTTTTTGGGTTTCCCACCCACCTTGGGCCCCCGTTGGAAACAACGCTGGTCTGACCTGCTGAATAAAAAACCATTCTTTTAAACCGGTTATTTTCGGGCCCTTCTTCTTGTCACCAATGTCGGGGTTTGGGGAAGACTCCCTTCCCCCGTTTTCCCATCCCCACTCCCTCTTAATTACGGGGATCTCATGGGAGGCTCCCCCGCCCCTCTCTGGAATTGTCATTTTTCCATGTCTGTTCGACATATTCTGTTGGGCTGCCCTCCCATCAACAGCCGCAGAATTTACCCCCAACGGCGTCTTTTTCTTTTGCGGCCCTTTCTTTTCTCTTCCTTTTTTGCAGATGGACCCTAATTTTTAAACCGACTCTCTCTTGACTTTTTAAGAAACCACTACACAAACTCTGAAAATTATACCCCGATCACCTCCTCAGTCCCCTTTTAATTTCTCTTGCACCCCCCATCCCCCTTTCCACCATCCCCCGCCTCCATCCCTACTAAATCCTCTCCCCCTTTAAAAACCCTTCTTTCCCCCGGGGTCCTGCAATAACCCCAGTGCTTAAAAACCCCCGTTTTAGCGCTTTTTTGATTATAATAATTCAGGGTAGCAGGTTATAGGGGTCCCCTAAAAGTAAATAGGGATCTTTTCCCTCCCTTTTTTTTGGGGGAGGATGCCCGTTATAATTAGTTATGAGAAAAGGGATCTTGACAGCTGGGGGGGTATGACGGGGCTGGTGGTGGGTGTGGGGAGGTCTGGTGATTATTTGGGAAAATGGTAATGCCACATTTATAACAGTTTCATTCGTTTAAACCCACGAAATGTTGACCCGATTACCAAGTGTTTTTTTTTTAAACTTAAATGTCCTCCTAAGGGGGCAAAAACAATAACCTGTTTTAGAAAACTTCAAGATTACAAAAAACCCCCCAGGGAACAACAATTCAGGTCTTAAAAATTTCTTTTTTTTTATTATTACACCATTACAAAAAAATAGCTTTACCAAAATTTTTGCTTTTCAGTCCCCCCGCTATATGTCTGTCTTTTTTAAAAACTTGGGCAACAAACTGACTTTTGATCAAGTCCTCGTGGGGTGAGAACAATCTGTCAATTTCTTCCACAGACACACGTTTAAGTGAAGTTAGTGACAATTTGGGGCTGGGATTCCCCGCAAAAAGTATATTCTGACGCAGATCATCCTTTATCAAAAACTTTTCGGAAAAAAGATGTTTGTTTTTTCCTTTGTCAACATAACTTTTTAAGAGTTACTGAAAATAACTTCCACCCAAAAAAACAAATGGGTTATGAACTGGGGTTCCAATATACTTGTTTTACCACGTCATTTTTTTTTAGAAATTTTCATGAGTGCCGAATGAACTAAAAAACAGTGTAAATTGTCTGCAAAAACACTCTATGGAGTGGTTTTTTTTTATGAACGGCTTCAATACAAGGATATCTACATTAGTATAGAAAACTATATATTGGAGAAAAATTTTCATCAACAGGGGGGAATTTTAATTAGCCTTTAATTTTTTTTTCTTCAGTCCTATATTTCCTTTTAGACAAATTTTATCATCCCACATCTTCTCCAACCCGTCATTTGGGTTGACTGTCAGTCACAGGGTGGGCTAACGAGTAATCACAGAAATTGGCAGTAACCATGACTCCCCGTGTCCCCTCTCGCATGGAACATGAAATGATTGGAAACATGAAATGATTACATATGTCGACACAGGATCCTTTCTCACGTCCCCCCCCATAGTATATCCCAAAATTCTATAGATGATCTCTTTTTTTACAAAAATGATTTACCTTTTGTTTATTATTTTAGATTTGTGTCTTCCACCCGAGACAGATTTTTTGGGGTGCAATTTGATGTGTATGACAGGTTGTTTCATAGACAGTTGAGTTATGTAAAAAGGGGGGTTTGGGCTCACAGTTTTGGAAGTTATTTCACAGTTATCAGTCCAAAATTTTTGTTTCTAGAATATCTGATCCGGGGTGATCAATTGATATTTTTTGAATGTCGGCGTTATCTTTAAAAAGGAACCTTTATACAAATTAGTTGAAAAAAGTATCAAAAGAGGATTGCTTTGGGGGTGGTCCCACTTTCCCCATAAATTAGTCTTGGTTTTTTTCCCTGCATTTTCTACGGCGATGATAATCAAGATTTAATAAAATATGTTTGTGTACAATTCTTTTAAAAGTTTATAAGTTATGCCTTTTAAGGTAAAAAACAGTTTTTACATTTTGCTTTTTAACAAAAAAGTGGGCAATAATAAAAGCAATATTTATGGGGCAATTCATTGCCCAGCCAATTTTCAAGGGTCACATCCTGGGAAAAACTGACCCCAAATTTTTCCCAAAAAACCCAAAACAAGGGTTTTTATGAGAACATTGATGTCAGCTAGGCCCGTATACCTTGTACATGACTTGTGGTGATATTATTTTATTATTATTATATTATTATTATTTTTAAGGTTGTTTTTTTGTTAAATGCTTTTTTACTTTTTCATAAGGGTTTCTGTGATCATTGAATTTTTTATTCAACTTTCCCCTGTGCCAATTTGCCAACTTAACTTTTAAACAGTTGTTTTATCCTCTGAGCTAGGGCCAAAAGAAAAAATATAAAAAATTGAACGGGTCTTTTGGACTTTTTTTTCCCTATCTGGTCCCAGTCCAGACATTTTTTTAAATTTTAGATAAAACTAGTCAAGGAAAATTTTAACCCAAACCGGGATAAGTCAGTCATATGACACTGCTCATTCTGAAAATTTAAAATCTCAGTAAGGGAGAAACACCGGGGAAAAGGGGTTACATTACCGGGCATTTGCCCTTGTACCATCCTTTTTTGGGGTCAATAAGGGGATCTTAGCCAGTTGAACACGGGTTTCCCTTAAACTGACATGGAATCGGGCAAAAATATAAAACAGTAGATCACGAATTAATGCTATGTCTCTAAATTTTTAACATCCTTTATATTTAACCCAAAACATTTAGCAACGTGGCAGCATATCTGGGTTTTTGTGTAATTAAGAATAATAATAATATAATATAATAATAATAATATAATATTTTATTTACTACAAGTAAAAAAGGTTTTTACAGTCCCAGCTGACTAATAAAATATTTCTATATAGAAAGTCCCCTTTTTATCAGGGGGCATTTCGGGGAAAATTGGGGGGTTTTTCCAGGGTGTGGCCCCCCACCGGGCGACTAAACCCAGGGTTTCCCCTTTTACTGATGGATGAACATAACAAACCGGGGTGGAAACCGCCCGTTTTACTTTTTTTGCCGGGGAAACGAACCCGGGCACTCACCGTGTGAAGTGGAGCTTTTTCCACAAGGCCAAGGGGCCCCATATATAATCGAGTGTGTGATTTGTAATTTTTTCCTACAAAGGGTTTTCAAAGGGAAAAGATAACTTAATTGTTTTTCTATAACTGATCAGTGGTCCATGAACCCTCATTTCCTTGGAACAAAAGAAACCAAAAAACCATCCTCCATTTTCAAGGTATTTTAACCCCCTTTTTCCCCAAAGGGGAAAGGGAAAATGCCCAAACCCCGGGGGAAATAGGGTAGGTGCCGGGTTGGGGGGCTTCTACCATCTGGCCGCAAACCGACCCTCCCCCCCCTCCCCGGGGGGAACTTCCCCTTTAGCCCCCCTGGGGGCCAAAAGACCCCCAGACACGCTGAGATTTGGCCGGGACCATAGGTTTACAGAAAATAAGGGAATTTCTTTAAAAAATAAGTTATTGACATTGTGTTCCATTTTTGGAAAATATTTGGGGTTGTCATGATTTTTGCACACATTATTGAGTAAAGATGGCTCTACAAATTCCCCCGGGGGGATTTCCCCATATCTTTTTCAGTTTTTTTTATTTGGGGTTTTTTTTTCCCCCGGGAAAAAAAACTAACTTTTAACATTTTTTTATGGAATCTAACGACATTTTCCCAAAAAAGGGCTGGTTTAACAATTTTATAGTTTATCTTTCATCTGATGTTAATTGGGGTTTACACTTTTTTCCCAATCTTGTATTGGGAAAGGTTTTTTACACCTAAAATTTGGCACAAATTATTTTTCTATCTAACTTAATGGAAAAAATCACAACAAACTTTTAGGTTTTTTAAAAACTGTATAAATCATTGAAAACTCATTGAAAATAGAAAAAAAAAAAAAGTGTGATTTTGTTTTTAATTTTTTTATTTCCCCAGACTGAATTTACCCCAATGTAATCCCCCTTTTTCCCAAACCCTGTACCTTCCCCCATTTCCCCAAATTCTCTCGTTTTTTTGAGGTGCAACCCCCCCCCTCTGCTCCTATCTTTTTTCAGATCTGATATCCCAGTGGGGAAAATTGCCTGTTATTGTCTCAGTGTTTTGTTTCTTTACGCATGATGTTGGGGCTTCTTTATTAATTCTTTTTATGCCCTCCCCATATTTATTCTTTTTCCATCCCGCTTCTGTACCCAAACCCTTTTAAATTTTTTTATCACTGTTGTCCTGGGGGAATATTGGTTGGGGGGGGAGCCCTTGGGGGTCTATAGAGGGGTTGGGGGGGGTGGTGTTTATGAGGGGGGGTGGGGGCAGGTGCCCATAGGGGTTGCTGCAGGGGGGGGGGGTGGGGTGGGGACAGAGGGAAAAGTGTGGGGGGTTTTGGTTTTGATTTTTCAGTTTCATTGGGGTTTTCGGGTTTTGGGGTCCTTTGGGGGGTTTCTGGGGGGGGTGTTTGCCCTTCCCCCGGGTCTGGGTTCCCCCTGTCATCTTCATCATTGCCTCTTGTTCCTCCCTTTCGTCTTTGTACCCCCTCTTTTATTATTGTCCTTTCTTCTTGGGGTTTTGTCCGATCGGGGGTGACTCTCCGGGACTCTGGTTTGTCCCCCAGTCGTGCTTTCTCCTGCAGGGTCCTGGTTCGGGCTAATTCTTTATTTGAAAATTACTTTGACCGGGCCCTTTTTTTTTCCACTTGCAAAAACCCACCAATTCTCCGAAAATTTTTCACCCGAGTCATTCACCTTTACCTATTGTTTTTCCCGATACCCTTTAATTGCTTTTTTCCCGTTTTCTTTCCGGGGGGTTCTCCCCTTCCCTTTCCCGGGGGCCCGAAGGCAAAACTGACTTCTCCCTTTCCCCCCCCTCCCACTGTCTTTCCCCCTTGCATCCCTGAGGTGTTTTTGTTCCCCTTTCCCTTGGAATGTTTTCCCGCCTTCAATCCCGCCCTGGCTGAAAACCTTTTTGCTCAGTGGACTATCTTTCCCGTTTGCTGTTCCTGGGCCCTGCAGTTGTCTGTAAGGGCTTTGCATATGGCATACTCTTTCATTGTCTTCAAACCCCTCCCTTGCCTTTGTGTGCCCCTGTCTTTCCCGGGCCCCCCTGGGTCTGGGGCCTTCCCTATGGTATAGTCCTTTTCTCTACAGTTCCCTTGTCGGGCGATATAGAAGTTTTTGTTTCTGTCTGTACTGCATTTGTCTCTTTTTAAACTGTTTCAGGTTTTTTTCCTCTTCAAACTTTGGGTTGGCCCCCCCTTCCTGCTCCTTCAGCTATCTTCCCCCATTTTTTGGCCCCCCCCTTTTTTTTTTGCTTCCTTAACCTTTTGCTTCCCTTCCAACTCTTTTGCTTCCTTCCCCCAAATCTTTTGCTTCCTTCCCAACTCTTCCCCCTTTTTGGGGCTCTGCCCCCCAATCTTCCCTCCCCGGTTCTTTCCTCTCTGGTTCATCTGCCAGACCCCTGGTTTCTGCCTTCTTGAAAAACCCCTTTTTTTCCCTTTGAAAGAAACTTTTAATTTTCCACAGGGGAAGCTTTTCATTTTTATAGGGGGGTGTGTGAAGATGGATTTGTTGAGGAGGAAAGGGGGGAGGAGAGAGGAAAAGGATAAATTGGAGTGAGGGGGGGAAGGAAGAAGTGGGGGGGGGACAGTTCCAGGAGAGAAGGGGTACAAGGGGAGGGGAGAACTGGGGTTGCATGAGGGGGGAAGGAGGGAGGAACTGGGGGGTTCAATGGGGGAGGGGGAAAAAAGGTGAAAAGGGAGGGAGGGGAAGTGTGGTTTGTGTATGTGCTTAAATGTGTTCATGTGTGTGTGTGTGGGTGGGGGGGTGTGCATGTGTGCACGGGTGTGTACTCACCACCTAATTCACCTAATTGTGGTTTCAGGGCGAGTCACGCTCCTCCCCCCTCTTCACGGCCGCTCCGGGTCCCTCCCCGCCCATGGCTTTATCATCCCTTCTTAAAGCTAATGGAACTCCTCCCATCCTTCCCAAACTATTCCCTTCCGACCACTCTGTGGTGAAGAAGTTTCCCCAACATTTTGATTTATCGGCTTCAACTTCCAACTGTGCCCTTTTGTTTCTGTGTCCCATCTCTGGAACATTCTGTCTTTGTCCACCTTGTCAACCTCTCATATCTTATATGTCGTTAT
>WNWK01054183.1:0-11635 GCA_009830355.1 Cherax destructor | reverse complement strand
GGAAAAGGAGAAAGACCTTGGGGTGAGTATAACGCCAAGCACGTCTCCGGAGGCACACATCAACCAGATAACTGCGGCAGCATATGGGCGACTGGCAAACCTAAGATTAGCGTTCCGTTTCCTTAACAAGGACTCGTTTAAGATACTGTACACCGTGTACGTCAGGCCCATACTAGAATATGCAGCACCAGTCTGGAACCAACACCTGGCCAAGCACATAAAGAAACTAGAGAAAGTGCAAAGGTTTGCGACAAGGTTTGTTCCACAACTCAGGGGTCTGTCCTATGAAGAAAGGCTGAGGGAAATAGGACTAACAACACTGGAGGAAAGAAGGGTCAGAGGAGACATGATAACGACATACAAAATACTGCGGGGAATCGACAAGGTAGACAGTGACAGGATGTTCCAGAGAGGGAACACAGAAACAAGGGGACACAACTGGAAGCTGAAGACTCAGATGAGTCAAAGGGATGTTAGGAAGCATTTCTTCAGCCACAGAGTAGTCAGGAAGTGGAATAGTCTAGAGAAAGACATAGTGGAGGCAGGAACCATACACAGTTTTAAGACGAGGTATGGTAAAGCTCATGGAGCAGGGAGAGCAGATACCCAGTAGTGGACAGCACAGAGGCGGGGCTAGGAGCTGAGTCTCGACCCCTGCAACCACAATTAGGTGAGTACAATTAGGTGAGTACACACATTAACTGGTAGATCAGGTGTGAGTCAGGTCAGGCCAGGTAGAGAAGCACTGCAGACAACGTGTCACTCACAAACTCCACATACACACTCATACACCATAACACACAAATTCACCACTACTTTTCACACAACCCACACACACATATATACACACACACACACATACACACACACGCACAAAACTAACGCACACACACACACACAAAACTAACACACACACACACATACACACACAAAACTAACACACACACACATACAGGCCAACACACACTCTTTCCCCATGCTCCCTCCCCCACCTCTCCCCCACTCCCTTCCCTGAACCCCCCTCTATCACCCTCCTTCTCCCCCTCTCGCTCTCCCATTCTCTCTCCACCTCTGCTTCTCCCTCCTCCACTTTCTCCTCATAATCCCCCCTCTTTCCCCCTCCCCACCTCTCTTCCATTTCCCCACTGTCTCCAGTTTCTCCTCTCCCTCCCTCCACCCCCACACAAACACTCAGGCAATTACACCACAAAACAACCACACAGAAATACATAGTTTTTCACTCTGTGGCATCTTAAAAATAAAAAAAAAATGGGGTGCCAGAGAGCAGGACGGAAAGCTAGGGGACTGGAGGATGAGTCTGCGAAGGAAGATTGGGCAGCAGAGCTCATGAAAAGGGAACATGAGTGGGGAAGGAAGCTAGAGGAGCTTAGCATGAAAATGGAGGAGAGGATAGCTGTAGAAAGCAGGAAGTGGGAGAAGCAAGTCACAACAGCAGAGGCTAAGATACAGAGATTAGAAGAGGAACTGAAAAATTTTAAACTGCCTAAATAACTAAAAAGCAATGTGGACATGGTATCAGAAACTGCTACCTCAGTCACAAAGAAGAGGACTGTAGAGAACGGAGTGAAACTGTATGCAGAGGCCCTATCAGACCATCGTGGAGCCCAAGAAAAGAGAGGATCACATCAGGAAAAATCGAGGGGAGTGTAGAAAAAGGGAGAGCTAAGCTATACATAGAAGCCCTAACAGACCACAGCAGTGCACAGGGAAAGTTAAGAAGGGAAAGCGTCAGGCCAGTGGGCCAAGGGATGCCAGACAGTGAAGAGATTGAAGAAAGGAAAGCTGCAATGAAGGCAACTAAATCGAATCAGGGGTTACATAGGGATAGGCAGTGGGAGAATGAAAGAGAGAGAGAGATCAGTCTTTGTTTATGGACTCCAGGAAGCTGAAGGGAAAACTTACGAAACAAGAATACAAGGGAAGAAAAATGCGATTGAAAACATCATGAAAGCAATAGGAGATGACATGACCCAGCTGGCAAATTTTCTGAGAATAGGAGGGTTTGCAAGAGGAAGAATCCGGCCAGTCAAAGTGATTTTCAAGGCGGAATTGACTCAAAACAGGATTCTGCAAGAGAAAGCAAGACTAAGGGATATGTCAGAGTACCGGAGGGTGTATCTCGACCGCAACAGAACACGAGAAGAAAGACAGAAACTGAAAGAGAGGGTACAGAGACAAAAGGAGGAAAGAGAGATGGACAGGAGAACCCAGACTCAGGAGGAAGCTCTAATACAACCACCTTCAGATGTCCCCCAACCTGGACAACCCCAATGCAACCAAAAAATCTAACCCAAAACACACATGCCATATCCAATGATTCCACCCACCTCATTACAAACTCCACCTTCACACCAACCACCCATAGTTCCCCATCAGGTCTCCCACTTCCCCAATCCCAACGTAATCCCCCCCAGACTATGGTTTTAGAAAAGAAGTTGAAGGTTTGGTATACAAATGCAGATGGTATAACAAATAAATGTGAGGAGTGGCATGAAAGAATAAAGGAGACATCCCCAGACATAATAGCACTCACAGAAACGAAACTCACCAGGATGATAACAGATGCAATCTTTCCACCCAGATATCAAATCCTCAGGAAAGATAGAGGGAGCAGAGGGGGAGGAGGAGTTGCACTGCTCATTAAGAACAAGTGGGGATTTGAGGAAGTGGAAGGAATGGATGGAATGGGCGAAAGGGACTACATCGTAGGAACAATTCAGTCTGAGGGCCATAAGGTGGTAATTGTTGTAATGTTCAACCCGCCACAGAACTGCAGGAGGCCAAGAGAAGAATACGATGAGAGAGAGCAACAAAGCAATGGTAGACACACTAGCCGAGGTAGCCAGAAGAGCCCACATGGGGAGAGCAAAGTTACTAGTTATGGGTGATTTCAATCACAAGGAGATTGATTGGGAAAACCTGGAGCCCCATGGGGGTCCTGAATCATGGAGAGCCAAGATGATGGATGTGGTACTGAAAAACCTCATGCATCAACATGTTAGACACTACCAGAGAGAGAGGTGGGGATGATCCAGCAAGACTGGACCTAGTATTCACATTGAGTAGTTCAGACATCGAGGATATCACGTACGAAAGTCCCCTTGGAGCTAGTGATCAGTTGGTTCTGTGTTTTGATTATATAGTTGAGCTACAAGTGGAGAGGGGAGCAGTAATAGGAAGGGAGAAACGAAACTACAAAAGGGGGAACTACACAGGCATGAGGAACTTCCTACAAGACGTTCAGTGGGAGAGAGAATTGGCAGGAAAACCAGTAACAGAAATGATGGAATATGTGACAACCAAATGCAAAGAGGCAGAGGAGAGGTTTGTCCCCAAGGGAAACAGAAGTAATGGGAAGACAAGAACGAGTCCTTGGTTCACCCAGAGGTGTAGGGAGGCAAAAATTAAGTTTAATAAAGAATGGAAAAAGTACAGAAGACAAAGGACCCAGGAAAATAAAGAGATTAGCCGAAGAGCCAGAAACGAATATGCACAGGTAAGAAGGGAGGCTCAGCGACAATATGAAAATGATAAAGCATCAAATGACAAGTCTGAGCCGAAGCTGTTGTATAGCCACATCAGGAGGAAAACAACAGTCAAGGACCAGGTAATCAGGCTGAGGAAGGAAGGTGGGGAGTTCACATGAAACGACCAAGAGGTATGTGAGGAGCTCAACATGAGATTTAAAGAAGTATTTACAGAGGAGACAGGAAGGACTCCAGGAATTCAGAATAGGGAGGTATACCAACAAGTGCTGGATGAAATACACACAACCGAGGAGGAGGTGAAGATGCTGCTATGTGAACTCGATACCTCAAAAGCGGTGGGACCGGACAACATTTCTCCGTGGGTCCTTAGAGAGGAAGCAGAGATGTTGTGTGGGCCACTAACAAAAATCTTCAACACATCCATTGAAACTGGGCAACTACCTGAGGCGTAGAAGATGGCAAATGTACTCCCAATTTTAAAGAAAGGAGACAGACACGAGGCATTAAACTACAGACCTCTGTCACTGACGTGTATAGTATGCAAAGTCATGGAGAAGATCATCAGGAGGAGAGTGGTGGAGCACCTAGAAAGACACAAGCTTATAAACGACAACCAGCACGGTTTCAGAGAAGAAAAATCCTGTGTCACAAACCTACTGGAGTTTTATGACAAGGTAACAGAAGTAAGACACGAGAGAGAGGGGTGGATAGACTGCATTTTCTTGGACTGCAAGAAGGCGTTCATCACAGTTCCTCACAAGAGGTTAATGCAAAAGCTAGAGGATCAGGCACACATAACAGGAAAGGCACTGCAATTGATCAGAGAATATCTGACAGGGAGGCTACAACGAGTCATGGTACGTGACGAGGTGTCAGAGTGGGCACCTGTGACGAGTGGGGTTCCACAAGGGTCAGTCCTATTACCTGTACTGTTTTTGGTATATGTGAATGACATAACGGAAGGGATAGACTCAGAAGTGTCCCTGTTTGCAGAGGATGTGGAGTTAATGAGAAGAATTAAATCAGTCGAGGATCAGGCAGGACTACAAAGAGACCTGGACAGGCTACAATCCTGGTCCAGTAACTGGCTCCTTGAATTTAACCCTGCCAAATGTAAAGTCATGAAGATCGGGGAAGGGCAAAGAAGACCGCAGACAGAGTATAGTCTAGGTGGCCAAAGACTGCAAACCTCACTGAAGGAAAAAATCTTGGGGTGAGTATAATACCGAGCACATCTCCTGAGGCGCACATCAATCAGATAACTGCTGTAGCATACGGGCGGCTGGCAAACCTAAGAATAGCGTTCCAATACCTCACTAAGGAATCGTTCAAGACTCTGTACACCATATACGTCAGGCCCATACTGGAGTATGCAGCACCAGTTTGGAACCCACACCTGGTCAAGCACGTCAAGAAATTAGAGAAAGTGCAAAGGTTTGCAACAAGACTAGTCTCAGAGGTAAGGGGATTGTCCTACGAAGAAAGGTTAAGGGAAATCGGCCTGACGACACTAGAGGACAGGAGGGTTAGGGGAGACATGATAACGACATATAAAATACTGCGAGGAATAGATAAGGTGGACAGAGACAAGATGTTCCAGAGAGGGGACACAGAAACAAGGGGTCACAATTGGAAGTTGAAGACTCCTATGAGTCAAAGGGATGTTAGGAAGTATTTCTTCGGTCATAGAGTTGTCAGGAAGTGGAATAGCTTAGAAAGTGACGTAGTGGAGGCAGGAACCATACATAGTTTTAAGACGAGGTTTGATAAAGCTCATGGAGCAGGGAGAGAGAGGACCTAGTAGCAATCAGTGAAGAGGCGGGGCCAGGAGCTATGAATCGACCCCTGCAACCACAAATAGGTGAGTACAAATAGGTGAGTACAGCATCTGAACTAGTAGCACAAGCTAGTCAGGTCTAACTCACACCCACCCACAACCACTCATGTATTTATCTAACCTATTTTTAAAACTACACAACGATACTCGGGAGTTTGTTCCACTCATCCACAACTCTATTACCAAACCAATGCTTTCCTATATCTTTCCTGAATCTTAATTTTTTCCAATTTAAAACCATTGCTGCGAGTCCTGTCTTGGCTAAATATTTTTAACACGCTATTTATATCAACTTTATTCATTCCTGTTTTCCATTTATACACCTCAATCATATCCCCCTAATTCTTCGCCTTTCTAGAGAGTGCAGATTCAGAGCCCTCCGTCTATCCTCATAGGGAAGATTTCTGATACATGGGATCAACTTTGTCATCCTCCTCTGTACGTTTTCCAGTGCATTTATATCCATTCCGTAATACGGTGACCAAAACTGTGCAGCATAATCTAAATGAGGCCTAACCAAGGATATATAGAGCTGAAGAACAACCTGAGGACTTCTATTATTTATACTTCTTTATATGAAGCCAAGTATTCTGTTAGTTTTATTGCAAACACTTATGCACTGTTGTCTTGTTTTCAGATTACTACTAACCAGAACTCCTAAATCCTTTTCGCAATCCGGCATGGTTATTTTCCTGTCCAACATTTAGAACTTTGCATTTGTCTATATCAAACTGTATCTGCCACTTCTCCGACCACTGCATCAGTCTATTAAAATCATCCTGGAGTGCTCTAATGTTCTCATTAGAATGAATTAGACGGCCTATTTTCGTGTCATCAACAAATTTGCTTATGTCGCTATTTATTCCCTCATCTATGTCGCCTATGTAAATTGTGAACAACAAGGGTCCCAACACTGACCCCTGTGGAACACCGCTTGTGACCTGCCCCCATTCTGATTTCTCCCCATTTATGCAAACTCTCTGCTGCCTATTTGTCAACCATGCCTCTACCCAGGACAAAAATTCTCCTCCTATTCCGTGTGCCTTAAGTTTCCTTAATAGCCACTGATGTGGAACTTTATCGAAAGCCTTACTGAAGTTCATAAACACAGTATCATATTCATTACCATGATCTACCTCCTCAAACACCTTAGTGAAGAAAGCTAGTAAATTCGTAAGACAGGAACGCCCCTTAGTAAAACTGTGCTGAGATTCATTAATCAATTTATGCTTTTCAAGATGGCTACGAATTGCCTATGCAATTATTGATTTCATAAATTTTCCCACTATGGAGGTAAGGCTTATTGGTCTATAGTTCGAAGCTAAGGACCTGTCCCCTGCCTTGTAAATAGGTATTACATTTGCCATTTTCCACTTGTCAGGCACTATGCCTGTTTGTAGTGATATATTGAAAAGATTAGCCAAACGTTTGCTAAGTTCCTCTTTACATTCCTTTAAAACCCTCGTAAACAGTTCATCAGGGCCTGGGGATTTGTTAGGTTATAATTTCTCTATTTGTCAGAGGACCATGTCACTAGTTACCCCAATAGTGCATAATTTATTATCGTCCTGTTCTACATAATTTATTATTTATGGAATTTCGCTAGTATCGTCCTGAGTAAAAACTGAGAGGAAGTAGGTGTTGAAAAGTTCACACATTTTCCTATCACTCTCAGTGATCTGACCTGAGTTACTCTTAAGTGGGCCTATCTTGTCCCTAATCTTACTTCTGTATACCTGAAAGAACCCTTTTGGGTTAGTCTTCGAATCCCTTGCGACTTTAACTTCATTATCCCTTTTTGCTTTTCTTATTCCTTTTTTTTATATCTCTTTTTAATTGAATATATTGATTCCTTAACTGCCATTCCCCTCTTTTGATAGGCCTATATGTGCCTCTCCAATGAGATGTTTTAATCTATTGTTTATCCATTTGGGATAATTTTTGTTAGATCTAATTTCCCTACTCGGTCAGCTAGCAGTATGCTCTGAAACAAATCACTTTGGCAACCAACACCTACCTGACCCATAGTCAGATCATCCCAATTTAACCCACACAGGTAATTTATCAGTCCGATTTGTCATTGATTGTGTCACCAATCATTGAGCTTATTAAACTTTAAATTGTTGAGGCAAACTTTGTATTTAATGGCGAGTTTTACACTCAGAGGTTTGGTATGGCAAAGGGAAATCCTCTCTCAAGAGTCCTTAGCAACTTATAAATAAAATGTTTGGATACAAAACTGTTTAACAGCATTCATCCCGAGTAAGCTAAATGGTACAGATATGTACTCACCTAATTCACCTAATTCACCTAATTGTGGTTGCAGGGGTCGAGACTCAGCTCCTGGCCCCGCCTCTTCGCTGTCTGCTACTGGGTTTCTGCTCTCCCTGCTCCATGAGCTTTAGCATACCTTGTCTTAAAACTATGTATGGTTCCTGCCTCCAATATATCTTTCTCTAGACTATTCCACTTCCTGACTACTCTGTGGCTGAAGAAATGCTTCCTAACATTCCTTTGACTCATCTGAGTCTTCAGCTTCCAGTTGTGTCCCCTTGTTTCTGTGTTCCCTCTCTGGAACATCCTGTCACTGTCTACCTTGTCAATTCCCCGCAGTATTTTGTATGTCGTTATCATGTCTCCTCTGACCCTTCTTTCCTCCAGTGTTGTTAGTCCTATTTCCTCAATCTTTCTTCATAAGACAGACCCTGAGTTGTGGAACTAACCTTGTCGCAAACCTTTGCACTTTCTCTAGTTTCTTTACGTGCTTGACCAGGTGTGGGTTCCAGACTGGTGCTGCATATTCTAGTATGGGCCTGACGTACACGGTATACAGTGTCTTGAACGATTCCTTGTTAAGGTAACGGAACGCTAATCTAAGGTTTGCCAGACGCCCATATGCTGCCGCAGTTATCTGGTTGATGTGTGCCTCCGGAGACGTGCTTGGCGTTATACTCACTCCAAAGTCTTTCTCCTTTGCCGAGGTTTGTAGCCTTTGTCCGCATAGCTTGTACTCTGTCAGCGGTCTTCTTTGCCCTTCTCCGATCCTCATGACTTTGCATTTGGAGGGATTGAATTCGAGAAGCCAATTGCTAGACCAGATGTCGAGCTTGTCGACAATGTTCTATGCTTAATGCAAAAAAATATAGATATAAACCATTTCTTACTTGAATTGAATAGTCTACCTCAATCCATAAAGTTTACTGTTGAATTTGAATGCCATGACACATTGCAATTTATTGATGTTTTAATTATTAAGAAAGCCAAGCATGTAAAAAAATGTAACTCGGTGAAAGTTAGGTGTATGTACATTCCTCATCAAGAAACTCCTGACTCCAAATTTGGAATGCTGTTTAGGACAAATCCGATGATGATTCCTCTTTTGTTCTTAGTATCTTGTCAGAATAGAATTGTGGGAAATGGTTTTTGTTAGTAGGCTTCCTGTAAACTTGAAACCTTTGAGTGTTATCTACTTTGTGAATAAGGGCGTCGAGAAAAGTTAACTTGTCATTGGACTCTCCTTCAAGTGTAAACTGGGTAGCCGGTTCAGTTGCGTTGAGCCTTCCCTAAAGATTCCGTACATCAAAACTTTTCGGAGTTATTATGAGGACGTCGTTCACATAACGTACCCTTGTGATCCTGGTGGCAGTTATTTTAATGCAGAGTTCAATGAGGTCTACGAAATCTCCAGGAGGTAGTGGGAGATTAAGGTCCTGACTGATCTTAAGTCCGAGAACGTCAATAGCTTGTGTCGTAGGTACCTTAGTGAAGATGGAAGCTATGTTCAAACTTCTTAGTTTCTTGTTTCGAATAGAGAGGTGTCTGATGCGGTTGAGGAGGTCGTCTGAATGCTTTTGATGAGCTGGTCTGATGGTTCCCAGCCAGGTTGCATTTAACGTCTCCAATGTACTCGAGGAAGTTAATACTAGAGTTGTTATCGCAACCAGTACCTCCATAACAGACCTGACTATGACAAAATTGGAGAACCTTGAACCAGTCAATGTAGGGGTTTACATTATTTCCTGTGGAGGCGAAACTGCAAGAAACCTCGAAACATGTCTCAGTGAACATGTTAACGCATGTAGGAACTTGAATAAAGTCTGTGTACAACTTAATTCCGCCATTTCTAGCACAATTAAACAGATTAAAGGCAGCATCGTCATCTCTGAAGCATTAGCAATAGTTCTTCTTAAAACAATAAACATTAGCAACAGTTAGCTACTACTACCACTACTGCATCCAGTAGTACTACTACTACTACCACTAATATTACTACCACCACTACTACTACTACTACCTACAATAAAATGTCGCATTAATTGCGCATGTGTCCTTTTATCTAACAAGTTGTCGGTAATTCTACAAATATTATTACAATCAAATTGTTGCAGATAGCAACCTTTTCACTCTTAGACTTATTTTCAACATTTAATAATTTAAATAGCCAAGAGTGTCCAAACAACCTACGTTTCAGTTACATCATCATGTGAAGCCTACAAGGTATGGTCAATTTTAGGACTTTATCCACATAAGCGTAGAAACGATGAATGAACTGTTTTTTCTGAAACCACGACCCACTTATGACCAATGTTTTTAAGTGGTAATAAGAGACCTATTTTTTAGATTATTTTATTTTTTTATTAACACATCGGCCCTTTCCCACCAAGGCAGGGTGGCCCGACAAATAAAAACTTTCATCATCACTCACTCCATCACTGTCTTAACAGAGACGTGCTTACACTACAGCTACAAAACTGCAACATTAACACCCCTCCTTCAGAGTGCTGGCACTGTACTTCCCATCTCCAGGAATCAAGTCCGGCCTGCCGGTTTCCCTGAAACCCTTCATAAATGTTACCTTGCTCACACTCCAACAGCACTCACGCACGATTGCTGATAGTCCAAGCCCCTCGCACACAAAACCTCCTTTACCCCCTTCCTCCAACCTTTCCTAGGCCGACCCCTACCCAGCCTTCCCTCCACTACAGATTTATACACTCTCGAAGTCATTCTATTTTGTTCCATCCTCTCTATATGTCAAAACCATCTCAATAACCCCTCCACAGCCCTCTGGATTATAGTTTTGGTAATCCAACACCTCCTAATCTCCAAACTACGAATTCTCTGCATTATATTCACACCACACATTGACCTTAGACATGACATCTCCACTGCCTCCAGCCTTCTCCTTGTTGCAACATTCACAACCCATGTCTCACACCCATACAAGAGTGTTGGTATAACTATACTCTCATAGATTGCCCTCTTTGCTTTCATGGATAAAGTTATCTGTCTCCACAAGCTCCTCAGTGCACCACTCACCTTTTTTCCCTCGTTAATTCTATGATTCATCTCATCCTTCATATACCCATCTGCTGACACATCCACTCCCAAATATCTGAACACATTCACCTCCTCCATACTCTCTCCCTCCAATCTGATATCTAATCTTCCGTTATCTTCATTTTTGTTATCATCATCACCTTACTCTTTCCTATATATACTTTTAATTTCCTTCTTATACATACCCTACCAAACTCATCCACCAACCTCTGCAACTTCTCTTCAGAATCTCCAAAAAGCACAGTGTCATCAGCAAAGAGCAACTGTGACAACTCCCACTTTGTGTTAGATTCTTTATCTCTTAACCTCACACCTCTTGCCAACACCCGAGCATTCACTTCTCTTACAACTCCATCTATAAATATATTGAACAACCATGGTGACATCACACATCCCTGTCTAAGACTGGGAAATAATCTCCCTCTCGCCGAAAATACTCTAACCTGAGCCTCACTATCCTCGTAAAAACTTTTCACCGCTTTCAATAACCTAACTCCTGTTCCATACATTTACAACACCTGCCACATCTAAATAATGTTCACCTATATGTTTCACAGCAAACACTTGGTCTACACACCCCCTACCCTTCCTAAAGCCTCCCTGTTCATCTACTATCCTGCTCTCCGACTTACTCTTAATTCTTTCAATAATACCTCTACACTATATACAAAGGAGTAGTGTTTAGTGCACGCCACAGTTGTCTAGGCTAAGCAGCAGCCAAAAGACAGACAACTTTCCACAACCAGCTCTATGCAGGAATTCCAATGACAAACTGCGAGTGGTAACCACGTCACCTTTTGTCATTGTTAAACTCGCATTTAATTGGCTGAACCGAGTCGTTGATTTGATGATGGGGCCCTCATCACCAAACCCTTAACGATGGTTCGCTGGTTGGAGGGGGCCTATGTGGGTGTGTTAACATGCTCCGAATAAAGGTTACATACTCTTT
>WNWK01054182.1:0-11635 GCA_009830355.1 Cherax destructor | reverse complement strand
CTGTGTTAATAGTTGCGTTGCTTTTGGGAAATCTTTAAGTTTTAATAAAGGTTGATATCGGATCAATTCCCCATAATCTAGATTTGATGTGATTCTATAACTGACCTAGAATAATGATAATACTAAATTTAAATTGGTACTAGATTAAATTCTTGGAACTATTTGATTATTACAAATTTTTAATAAGAGTTTGTAGAGATATAGGGTATTTGACAGAGTTCTTGGCACGTGAATTTGTACCTTAGTCAATTTATACAAATGCAATTAATTGAACTATGGTAGTTTACTAAAGCTGGGAATAAAGGAGCTAGGGAAAATGATAGCAAACAATGAAAGTAAAGTAAAATAGTACCAAAGTCTTCTGACCCTAGATTTGTTACAAGGGTTTTGGCAAGCCCCTCTTCACAAGGACAGCCAAGAGCTGACCACATTCTCCACTCCGACAGGTCATTTCTACTTCCTACATATTGCTTTCGGTTTAAGATCCTCACCTATCACCTTCTCGAGGCTCGTGACCACTATCTTTAGAGGCCTCATAGGTAATGCACTTATGATGTACTTAGATGATGTGATTGTCATGTCACAAGACGTAGATACACACTTGAAAAGACTTGACGTAGTACTTAGTAAGCATGAAGAAGCTAATTTAAAGATCAAACCGTCCAAATGCCAATTTTTCAGATCAGAAATCAAGTTTCTTGGTCACGTAGTCACTCCTAGAGGGGTTACGACTGACCAAAGTAAAGTAACTGCAGTATTAGATTTTCCATCTCCCAAAACTGCTGATGCCGTAAGATCCTTTGTGGGCATAGCAGGTTTTTATAGATCATTCATTGCTAATTTTTCTTCTATAGCAGCTCCTCTAACTGAGTTGCTTAAGAAAGATGCTCCATTTGTTTGGACCTTCCGTCAAGAAAGAGCATTCCAAACACTCAAATAAAAGCTAACATCTGCTCCAATTTTGAAATTTCCAGATTTTTCAAAGCCTTTCTACCTAACCATTGATGCTAGTTCCATTGACATTGGTGTCGTCCTTGCACAAAAGACCGGTAGCAAGTACAACGCAGTTGCATTTGCTAGCCGAGTCCTTACTAAGGCTGAACGTAATTATACCGTTACTGAGCAAGAAGCTTTAGCGATAGTATGGTCTTTGAAGCACTTCCGAGACATCATATATCAGTACAGTGGACCCTCGTGTTTCAGTCATTCTGAATATCATTTTTTTCGTGTTTCGAGCGCTTTTTTTGGTCAATTATTTTTTTTGTGTATCAGCCATTTACTCGTGTATCGGTCCGTACCAGACCTGTCCGCCTGCCTGCGCTTGCGTGCCTCGCAGGATGCCAGTCTAGCGTTGTTTACCATTGAGAGAACATTACCCAGCTCGCTCTTTCAAACATTCACAATACATTCATCGTGTTTATTGGTGGTTTAGTGGTTGTCACTGTGAAATAAGTCACCATGGGTCCAAAGAAGCTTTCTAGTGGCACCCCTGTGGTAAAGAAAGTGAGGAACACCATCGAAGTGAAGAAGGAGATTGTAGAAAAATATGAGAGTGGCGTACGTGTGAGTGAGCTTGCCAGGATGTACGGAAAAAACACATCTACTATCACCTCTATCCTGGCAAAGAGAAAAGAAATCAAGGAAGCTAATGTTGCAAAAGGGGTTGATATGTTAACGTATATCTATGTGTGGACAGTTTAAGGGTTAAATGTTCATTTATCCATTAAAATTAGTGCTTTATATTTATTTCTCATCATTTTCTGTATGTAAAACTGTAGTATTTATTCTTTAAAAAAATTAATTTTTTTGTGAATATTTTTGGGTGGAACGGATTATTTGTATTTACATTATTTCTTATGAGAAATATTGCTTCAACTTTCGGCCACTTTGAGTTTAGGCCTAGCTCCTGGAATGGATTATGGCCAAAACTTGGGGTTCCACTTTATTATTATTATAATAATAAATGATTTTTTGGTAAATATTTTTTTTTCTCAGTTGTTTGTTGGACTATCTTATTGAAACATGGGCAATGTATGATGGAAAGATGCTTCTTAACATACATACACCAAAAATGAAAGAAATCGGAGCATAAATAACGGAGTTCACTTCAGAGTTATTAGCCGCCCCATAGTGGTGATTTTATAAGTTTCATTCTCCTATGTGTGGATTATTTGTGTACTACTTGCATCCCTCTCAATAAATAAATAAATAAATAAATAATCTATATTCTTTACAAGTACATGTACAAGGTATACAGACCATAGCTGACATCAATGACATACTATTATATAAAAAGCCCCTTGTTATGCAGAGCATTTCCCTCAAATTAGGTAAATTTTGTCCCTAGGATGCAACCCACACCAGTCTACTAACACTCAGGTACCTATTTTACTGCTAAGTGAACAGTGACTGCAGGTGCCTTAGGGAAACTCATCCTTATGTGTACTGGGGATCGACCCCTGAACCTCAGTGTGTGAGCCGAGTGTGCTAGCAATCGAGCTATTGGACTGATTGGTGCATACCTTTGTTCTATCCTTGGCATCGCTGGCGAGAGTGAGTCCACTATGCTGGCATTCTTGTAATTCTGTGGTGAATTCTATATCTCTGCTTTGTTCCACCACTGACTCTTCTCCAACATCTACTGCCACCACTCCTTCCTCTATACACTTGCTACCACCACTACCACAGTCGCTATCTCAAGTCTCCACTCTCATTGTATCATCCTTAGGGATACAAACAATAGTATACAGTTATTTATCCTTTTTGAATTACTATGAGTATCTTCATAACTGAGTTCTTTATTTGTTTTTTCAATAAACCGGCCATCTCCCACCAAGGCAGGGTGGGAGATGGCAGAGATGCCAGAGGGGTGACAATACTACTGTTCAAAACTGTAAATATCTTCACCCCTCCATCAGAGTTAAGACACTGTACACTCAACCTCCATGACTCAAGTCCGACTAACTGGTTTCCCTGAATCCCTTCATAAATGTTACCATGCTCACACTCCAACAGCACATCAGGTCATAAAAAATTTTTGCCTCCACTCCTATCTAACACGTTCACACATGCTTGCTGGATGTCTAAGCCCTTTACACACAAAGCCCCCTCCCTCCCTCCCTGAAACCTGTAATCCAATTTCTTTTTATTGTTGTTGATCTTGACAATATAAATCATCAATAATTTTTTTGCCTTACTCTGTGTCACTGGAAAGAGGTACCTTACAGACTAGCTATTATTTATACATTATTCAACAAGACATTGGATGAATAAGCAGAAGGGTGTGTGAGAGGGGTCGAACTGTAGTCAGTAAACTGACAGTCCAACACTCTACCATCTAGGCTAACCCAGACCTCTAATAGGAATGATCCGAAAGTAATACTTACTGCATTATATTCAATCAGAGGCACCAACTGTAACCTAACTAAACTCCTTTCTTCAGCCCAGGAGCTTTAACAGTAGATATATTTTTACCCCTCCCCCGAAGGACACATAGTCTATGGACTCAAGTTGTTCATTACAACTTAATTTGAGTCCAAGACATGGTACATTTAGCCTCTATGTTTAAACAGAAGTCTTCATTGTGAGATAGTTGTAAGTAGATTAAGAATCAGATGCACACATCTCTCCCAGAGTCACCTGTTTGCAGGTGCTCCTTCTTGCAGATGCTCCTTCTTGCAGGTGCTCCTGCTTGCAGGTGCTCCTTCTTGCAGGTGTTCCTTCTTGCAGGTGCTCCTGCTTGCAGGTGCTCCTGCTTGCAGGTGCTCCTGCTTGCAGGTGCTCCTTCTTGCAGGTGTGTCACTAGCAGTTCAGTGATAGCATTAGTAGCTAGTGAGTCACGACCCTGGTTCGCGATCACGCCTGTAGATCCATTTCTTCCTTGCCAACACTTCCAGTCACAGTGTTCGGCTCTGAGCAAATACCAATATTATTGACCTTGTTCACTATCCTTACCCTGTTCGGGTTGGGGATGAGTTGTCACCTGACCAGTGGGTCAGTGCTATTTCAACCGGAAAGAGCCCATCAACTTCACTGGATCAATCCATTCCACCAGTAGAAGAGAAAGACTTAGCTCCCACTGACTTCCCAGATGAAGTCAAACGTTTGTTGAATCTTTTGAACAAACGTCGTAAAGCCTTACCAGGTGAGAAGATGGGTATTACGAACTTATTGTCCCATCGTATTCCATTTAAACCTGGTACTAGACCAAGGCGTACAGAATACCTCATTCACAAGTGGCTGTCGCAGATGAATTAATCAACCAGATGCTTGATGATGGTGTTATCGAACCTAGCAATTCCCTTGAATGCTCCCTGATCTTAGTACCTAAGAAGGACGGTACTTGGCGCCCAGTGATTGACTTTAGGAAGTTAAATGCGAAAACAATTCAAGATCGCTTCCCACTTCCTGTACTTGGTGACCTTTTACGTAACATCGGAGATAACAAAGTCTTCTCAACCCTAGATTTGTTACAAGGGTTTTGGCAAGTCCCTCTTCACAAGGACAGCCAAGAGCTGACCACATTCTCCACTCCGACAGGTCATTTCCACTTCCTACGTATGGCTTTCGTTAAGCCCCTTAGAGATCCTTTTAACCTATGGTTGATTGTTTTGCATGTCACAAGACGTAGATACACACTTGAAAAGACTTGACGTAGTACTTAATAAACTTGAAGAAGCTAATTTAAAGATCAAACCGTCCAAATGCCAATTTTTTAGATCAGAAATCAAGTTTCTTGGTCACGTAGTCACTCCTAGAGGGGTTACGACTGACCAAAGTAAAGTAACTGCAGTATTAGATTTTCCATCTCCCAAAACTGCTGATGCCGTAAGATTCTTTGTGGGCATAGCAGGTTTTTATAGATCATTCATTGCTAATTTTTCTTCTATAGCAGCTCCTCTAACTGAGTTGCTTAAGAAAGATGCTCCATTTGTTTGGACCTTCCGTCAAAAAAGAGCATTCCAAACACTCAAAGAAAAGCTAATATCTGCTCCAATTTTGAAATTTCCAGATTTTTCAAAGCCTTTCTACCTAACCACTGATGCTAGTTCCATTGACATTGGTGTCGTCCTTGCACAAAAGACCGATAGCAAGTACAACGCAGTTGCATTTGCTAGCCGAGACCTTACTAAGGCTGAACGTAATTATACCGTTACTGAGCAAGAAGCTTTAGTGATAGTATGGTCTTTGAAGCACTTCTGAGACATCATATATCAGTACAGTGGACCCTCGTGTTTCAGTCATTCCGAATATCATTTTTTTCGTGTTTCGAGCGCTTTTTTTGGTCATTTTTTTTTTTTGTGTATCGGCCATTTACTTGTGTATCGGTCCATACCAGACCTGTCCGCCTGCCTGCGCTTGCGTGCCTCACAAGATGCCAGTCTAGCGTTGTTTACCATTGAGAGAACATTACCCAGCTCGCTCTTTCAAACATTCACAATACATTCATTGTGTTTATTGGTGGTTTAGTGGTTGTCACTGTGAAATAAGTCACCATGGGTCCAAAGAAGCTTCCTAGTGGCACCACTGTGGTAAAGAAAGTGAGGAACACCATCGAAGTGAAGAAGGAGATTGTAAAAAAATATGAGAGTGGCGTACGTGTGAGTGAGCTTGCCAGGATGTACGGAAAAAACACATCTACTATCACCTCTATCCTGGCAAAGAGAAAAGAAATCAAGGAAGCTAATGTTGCAAAGGGGGTTGATATGTTAACGAAAAATAGATCGAAAACAGTGGATGAGGTTGAGAAGTTGTTGGGGGTGTGGATCAATGAAAAACAGATAGCGGGTGATAGTTTTCCCACGGCGATAATTTGTGAAAAGGCAAGGAAGTTGCATGCAGATCTTGTCAAGACAATGCCTGCAACCAGTGCTGAGGCGAGTGATTTTAAAGCCAGCAGAAGCTGGTTTGAGAGGTTTAAGAAACATAGTGGCATACACAGTGTTGTGAGGTATGGTGAGGTAGCCAGCTTAGACAAACATGCAGCTGAAAAAATTGTGCAGGAATTCAAGGGGTTCATAGACACTGAAAAATTTGAACCCCAACAAGTGTTTAATTGTGATGAAACAGGCCTGTTTTGGAAGAAAATGCCAAACAGGACCTTCAATAATCAGGAGGAAAAGGCATTGCCAGGACACAAGCCTATGAAAGACAGGCTAACTCTCATGATGTGTGGCAATGCAAGTGGGGATTTCAAAGTGAAGCCTTTACTGGTGTATCACTCAGAAAATCCCAGACCCTTCAAGAAACACAATGTTAACAAGAATAATTTGTGTGTGTATTGGAAGGCTAACACCAAGGCATGGGTCACTAAGGACATTTTCGTGGAATGGTTGACTGGAGTGTTTGGTCCTACTGTGAAGAAATACCTCCTGGAAAAGAAATTGGGACTCAAGTGCCTCCTGCTACTGGACAATGCTCCTGCTCATTCTCACAACTTGCAAGACTATTTGTCTGAGAACTTCAATTTCATCACAGTGAAGTTCTTGCCTCCTAACACCACTCCTCTCATCCAGCCCATGGACCAGCAGGTCATTTCTAACTTCAAAACTCTACACAAAAGCAGTGTTTGAAAAGTGCTTTCAAGTGACCTCAGACACTGAGTTGACCCTAAGAGAGTTATGGAAAGATCACTTCAGTATTGTCCATTGCATAGGCCTTATAGGTAAGGCTTGCCAGGGAGTGACTTCCAGGACTTTGAACTCTGCTTGGAGACCACTGTAGCCGGATTGTGTTGAAAAGAGGGATTTTGAAGGATTTGAGGCTGACCCTGACCCTGACGACCCTGTGCCTGTTGTGGAAGATATTGTGGCATTGGGGAACACCCTGGGGTTGGAGGTGAGTGGTGAGGATGTGGAAGAGTTGGTGGAGGACCACAGGGTAGACCTAACCACTGAAGAGCTGAAAGAGCTTCATCACGAACAGCATCAGACGACAGAAGAGGAAATTGATTCACAGGAGGATGGACAAAGTGAGGTAGTAACTTCTTCAGAGATTAAGGAAATGTGTTCTATGTGGACTAGGTTGCAGCCATTTGTTGAAAAACACCACCATGAGCAAGGTGAAATAAGCCATCTCTGCAACCAGTTCAGTGACAGAGCCATGTTGCACTTCAGGAAAATGTTAAAGAGGCACCAGAAACAGAGCACTCTGGACAGTTACTTTTCTAGGAAGGTATCTAGTGACTCTCAAGCTGGTCCTAGTGGCATTAAAAGAAAAGAAGGGAAGTAACCCCAGATAAGGACTTGTTACCTGAAGTCCTTATGGAGGGGGATCCCCTTTAAAACACTAACCCCTCCCCCTGTCCTCCTCCCTATCTTCCAGATGCAAGCAACTCTCTTCAATAAAGGTAAATAAATGTTATTTATTATTCTGTTATTTATAATGTATTTATTATTATGTGTTAATAATGTTGTTTAGTGTACTTATGTAGAAATATAATTAATATCATTTAAATTTATTATTTTTTAATATTTTTGGGTGTCTGGAACGGATTAATTGTATTTACATTATTTCTTATGGGAAATAAGGTTTCGAGTTTCGAATAATTCGTGTTAAGGTCTAGCTCCTGGAACGGATTATGACCGATAGTCGAGGGACCACTGTACTCTGTTCATGTCTTGACAGACCATGCCCCACTGGTACCTTTATTCCAGAATAAACAACCTACTGGAAGACTAGCCAGATGGTCCTTGACTATCCAAGAGTTCAACCCTACATTTGAACATTTACCTGGCAAGTCAAATGTAGTTGCAGATGCTTTATCACGTCATGTTAGTGTAGTAACTGCCGATCCTCCATTTAGTGCTGAGGATGTAAAGAATGCCTAAAGAACAGATCCCATGTGGTCTGGTGTGATTCGATTCCTGCTCCAGGAAGATCTCATTCTTACTGTGAAGCCACCAGCACCCATCAGTGACTTTGTCATGAACCAAGAATTACTGTATCGAACTACCAAGCTGGGTACTCCTAGTAGAAGGGTTTACCAGTTAGTAATTCCACAGTCACTAGTGAAAGTAGCCTTACAGCTAGTTCACGATGTACCAGGTGTTGCACACCCTGGTATGGATCATTCTGTAAAACAAGTCAGATTGAAATACTTTTGACCTCGTATGTCAACTGATATTACTACTGAGTATGTTAAGAAATGTAGTCTCTGTATGAAACATAAAGGCAATGTTACTGGTCCTAACCCTATCCAAGTGTTTCCAACTACTAGTGAGCCATGGGAAAGAGTTGCGCTAGATTTGTTGACTAATTTCCAATGTTCCCTTAAAGGAAACAAACATCTGTGTGTGATGGTCAATCATTTTACCAGATATTGTGAGTTAGTGCCTACTGCAGATAAGACTGCCGAGACAGTAGCTAAAGCATTCAATGAACGTATAATCTGCAGATATACCACTCCTAAGTCCCTAATAACAGATAATGGAGGTGAATTTTGTAATGAGATTCTTGAAAACTTGTGTGCCTTGTATACAATTACAGTAGGACGTCATTTAGCACGATAGATACGTTCCTGAAAAAGTCGTGTTAGATAATTTCGTCTTAAATGATTAACAGAACTTATGGGAAAAATAGGGATACGTGTTTGAGAGTCCCCAAAAAGCCAAACAAGTTTTTTTAGACCAACATATCTTGCAAAAATTGAAGGCGAATATGTAATTTTAGTTCATTGTCATGATCTATTACTGCTTAAGACTACAAATGCAATAGAAATAATAGTATTTCTTACCTTAAATTGTGGGTAATGATGTTTGTGGATGGTAGTGAAGAGTGGATATGGATGGTGTGGCCCTACTGAGCTGAGGTGGATATGTAATTGTAGTGCATTGTCATGATCTATTACTGCTTAAGACTACAAATGCAATAGAAATAATAGTATTTCTTACCTTAAATTGTGGGCAATGATGTTTGTGGATGGTAGTGAAGAGTGGATATGGATGGTGTGGCCCTACTGGGCTGAGGTGGATAGTAAGTTCTTGAACTGAAGTCGATGGTTGAACTGAGTGTCTAACTTAAGTCAGTCAAGCCATTCAGTAAGTCAGTCAAGCTTCAGTAAGTCAGTAAGCCATTCAGTAAGTCAGTCAAGCCATTCAGTAAGTCAGTCAAGCCATTCAGTAAGTCAGTCAAGTCATTCAGTAAGTCAGTCAAGTCATTCAGTAAGTCAGTCAAGTCATTCAGTAAGTCAGTCAAGTCATTCAGTAAGTCAGTCAAGTCATTCAGTAAGTCAGTCAAGTCATTCAGTAGTCAGTCAAGTCATTCAGTCAGTCAGTCAAGTCATTCAGTCAGTCAGTCAAGTCATTCAGTCAGTCAGTCAAGTCATTCAGTAAGTCAGTCAAGTCATTCAGTAAGTCAGTCAAGTCATTCAGTAAGTCAGTCAAGTCATTCAGTAAGTCAGTCAAGCCATTCAGTAAGTCAGTCGTCATTCAGTAAGTCAGTCAAGCTCATTCAGTAAGTCAGTCAAGTCATTCAGTAAGTCAGTCAAGTCATTCAGTAAGTCAGTCAAGTCATTCAGTCAGTCAGTCAAGTCATTCAGTCAGTCAGTCAAGTCATTCAGTCAGTCAGTCAAGTCATTCAGTCAGTCAGTCAGTCAGTCAAGTTAGTCAGTCACTCAGTCAGTCATTCAGTCAGTCAAGTCAGTCACACAAACTTATGTTTACATCTTTTTATGTGTACAAAGTAACACTTCATTACGGCCACGGGTTATGTCTTGTCTAATATCTTTGTTTTCTTCGTTAATTCAAGATCAAAACACAATTCACTCTTTATTTTATTCTTCACAAACACAGCTGGCTTGTAGCCAGGACTTTTAACGCGTATGAAATACGTACGAATGCTGGGGTCCGTGTGGTGGGTGGGTAAGGCGGGTGGTGTCTGCTGAACCACAACAACAGTAGTAGAAACAAGACTTCTTGTGAGAATGTTTACTTGTTTTTCCTTCCCACAAACTGTAAGTAAGTTTATTCAGGTATACACAGATACAGTTACGAAGATTATCATACATGGCAGCATATGTGTAGAGAACCTAGGATAACCCAAAAAAGTCAGAGTGACAGTATTTCCATTGACTGACTTGGGTTATCCTAGGTTCTCTACACATATGCTGCTATGTATGATAATGTATGTAACTGTACTCACCTAATTGTGGTTGCAGGGGTCGAGACTCAGCTCCTGGCCCCGTGTATCTGAATAAACTTAGTTTATAGGAAGGAAAAACAACAAATTCCCTTTTCCTCAAAGCATGAGGATTCTTAGGCAGTAAATAACCATGCGCTCAAAATTTTTTCCCTCCTGCCGAACCGTGTAATATCATCTTTACGTCGTGTAAGATGATAATGTGTCGCAAATCTTAAATCGTGCAATACCGGTAACGTGCAACATAATCTCGTGCTAAATGACGTTCTACTGTACTAAATCAACCATTGTACCTCACCATCCTGCCAGTAATGGGTTAGCGGAAAGAACGAATAAGAAAGTACTTGACGCTTGAGACCCACTATCAATCCCAATAGTGCAACCAGGGATGAAGTTATACCTGATGTTCAGTGTGCAATAAATTCTGCTTATAACGCTTCAATAGGTGACACTCTATATTATGCATTATACGGTGTTGATAAGTGTTTGCCTTATGAGCTGTTATATTCTAATCCGAAACCAACTTACAATCCTGATGATTTCATTGCAACTCATACCAGTCAAGCTCAAAGTGTCTTCAGAAGAATCCGTGAAACACTTCATAAGTCAAAAGAAGAATTTACAAAAGTAACTAACACTCGAGCTAAACCGACCAAAGTTAAAGTAGGTTTGAGAGTTATGCTGACTAACTTTAAAAAAACGTCTGCAATGCCTAAGCTCGACCAAAAGTTTGTTGGTCCTTACCAAGTAGTTGAACATATTAATGCCAATAAGGATAAGGTTAGAGAAATTAGTAAGGGTCAGTATAAAGAATTGCATTTAGATCATATGAAGTTAGTATGCGATGAGGACGAGGTCCCTGGCAACCAGACAGATGAGACAGACTCTGACAATTCTCCTGTTGTTGTACCATCTACCTCTAATGATCAGTCAGTTGATCAACCTGAATGTCGTTATTCCCTACGTACACAACAAGTTTTGAGAAGTCCTCAAGTATCATTTGTGAATACCAATTTAGATCCTCCTCAACCAGAAATTGAGTTACCCATTGCAACAGAGTTTGATCCTCCCAGAGATGATAATCATTCAGCATATATCAATCTCACCCTAGCAGAGTTGGGGTTAAATGTAAATAACCTGTATAGATAAATAATGTAGCAATTGTATTTCAACTGTGTTACAATATCACCTTAGTATTATTAAAAAAAAAAATTTTGTGTTCACGTTCTCTCCGAATTCTGAGATTTAACAGTATAGATTCGAGTGCACTGGATCTACCTTGTCTGTTAATCACTGCCTTCTTGTAAATATATTTCCTCAGAATCCAAAGATCACATGAATATAGATCGATCAATCAAAAAAATTTTTTATCTCTTTTATTATAAGATTCTAGTATTGAGCTCATTAATTCCTATGAATCATGATATATCATATAGTAATATATTACAAATTATCTTATAAGATCCATTATATTGAATTCCATCACGGTAATATCCTT
>WNWK01054181.1:0-11636 GCA_009830355.1 Cherax destructor | reverse complement strand
ACTGTCAAAGTAAAAATATAATGAAGTATTCCGGGAAAAACTTGACCTAGTGACTCAACACTTTCCCTTTCCCAATGGCCCAAACGGCCCACCAGTGATACTTTGGCTGCAGTGATATTTTGGGGTGGTCTAGCGTGATATTTTGGGTGGTCCTAAGTGATACTTTGGGTGGCCCTGGGTGATACTTTGGTTGGCCCTAGGTGACCTTGAGTGGCCCTATCGTAATAATTTGGGAGGTCCTAGCAGTGATACTTTGTGTGGTCCTAGCAGTGACCTTTGATGGTCCTAGCAGTGACCTTTGGGTGGTCCTAGCAGTGACCTTTAGTCACAGTCCCTTTGAAGATTGTCCACATAAAAACTTTTATTTAAAGTGTCTTGAAAGGGACTTTCAGATTTCTTCAGATGTGTATTTAGAGTAGCTTCTAGTAGAAAAGGTCATGATGTTGCTCCAAACAGGTCAGATTTCAAACGATATGTTTTCACAGGCCACAGGAATCGAGTATAATCTCGTTTCCTGAAGGCCTACTCTTGAAAGCTTTGGAAATATCAACCGTGATAAATGGTTTAAAATTTTGACAAGTTGAAGTTTGACATTTATGAACATATGACATATGACCACAACACAAGACACAGGTCATTTTTGATATACCCGAGTCCATATCAACCTATGAAAAAATTCTATGCACATAAAGGGACCCAAAATCTGGAATTCATTCCAGTAAATACTAAGCTAATCTTGTCTGAAAATAATTTTAAGACTCTTCTCAAAAACCCCCCTACCCCCCCTAAACTAAATACTCATACTGTAAATTACTTTAAAATGCTCAATGTTATTTTCCTTAAGATTAAACTCAATTTTTACAGTGTAATATCATCATATTGTAATTTGAACAAATATATAACTAGAATAAACCCCAATCAATTTCTAATATTATGTACAAAATCTATAAGTCATTAGATTAAGCTGCCCTAATGCCATGGCATGTCAGTGTTTCCTTGCACTTCACCATGGCATGTCAGTGGCTCTCCTTGCACTTCACCATGGCATGTCAGTGGCTTCCTTACTTCACCATGGCATGTCAGTGGCTCCCCTTTGCACTTCATCATGGCATGTCAGTGGCTCTCCTTGCACTTCACCATGGCATGTCAGTGGCTCTTTGCACTTCACCATGGCATGTACTCACCTAATTGTACTAACCTAATTGGGGTTGCAGGGGTCAGACTCAGCTCCTGGCCCCGCCTCTTCGCTGTCCGCTACTGGGTCTCTGCTCTCCCTGCTCCATGAGCTTTATCATACCTCGTCTTAAAACTATGTATGGTTCCTGCCTCCACTATATCTTTCTAGACTATTCCACTTCCTGACTATTTCTGTGGCTGAAGAAATGCTTCCTAACACCCCTTTGACTCATCTAAGTCTTCAGCTTCCAGTTGTGTCCCCTTGTTTCTGTGTTTCTCTGGAACATCCTGTCCCTGTCTACCTTTTCGATTCCCCGCAGTATTTTGTATGTCGTTATCATGTCTCCTCTGACCCTTCTTTCCCAGTGTTGTTAGTCCTATTTCCTCAACCTTTCTTCATAGGACAGACCCTGAGTTGTGGAACTAGCCTTGTCGAAAACCCTTTTGCACTTTCTCTAGTTTCTTTACGTGCTTGACCGGGTGTGGTTCCAGACTGGTGCTGCATATTCTAGTATGGGCCTGACGTACACGGTGTACAGTGTCTTGAACGTTTCCCTTGTTTAGGTAACGGAACGCTAATCTTAGGGTTTGCCAGTCGCCCATAGCCCCGGGCAGTTATCTGGTTGATGTTGCCTCCTGAGACGTATTTTGGCGTTATACTCACCCCAAGGTCTTTCCCCTTTGCCGAGGTTTGTAGCCCTTGTCCACCTAGCTGTACTCTGTCAGGTCTTCTTTGTCCTCTCCGATCTTCATGACTTTGCATTTGGTGGGATTGAATTCGAGAAGCGTTGCTAGACCAGATGTCAGCTTGTCCAGGTCTGTTTGAAGTCCTGCTTGGTCCTCTTCCGATGTGATTCTCCTCATTAATTTCACATCATCTGCGAACAGAGACACTTCTGAGTCTATCCCATCCGTCATGTCGTTTACATATACCAAGAATAACACTGGTCCTAGGACTGACCCCTGCGGTACGCCGCTCGTCACAGGCGCCCACTGTGATACCTCATCACGCACCATGACCCGTTGTTGGATTCCACTCCAGAAATGATTGCAGTTGGTGTACAATTTCTGTCATTTCCTGCCAGCTTTTTCCTTCCTGGTACTAAAAACCTCTCTCCAGAGTGGCTGTGGCTACCTAGGTTTTGCCATGATCTGTATGTTCTGTGTCGCCTCGTACCCTTTAGGTGGTATGCCTGGCAATATAAGTTATAGCACTGTCTTTCCTGAATTGATGTGTGGCACATTTCAGGGTGGAAAACTTACAGGACGGGAGGTTGCATTTGCCTGTTTTCATATGGGAACGGCATTTTCTGGGGTGATCATAATTGCATGTCCCATCTGATTTCCCAGATTTTCCATGCCTGCAGATACCAAGTGCATAATATTCACATAGGCCTGGTTTCCGTTTGCCCTGGTTTTTTGTGACTGTGTTCCCCATTGGTGGGTGTGTTCCTGTCTCGTGTCTGTCTTCGTTACTAGTGCTAACAATGGAGCCTTCAACTGTTTCCGGTAATTTATCTTCAGTATTTCCCTGGGCCTCCCCTTGTTTACTATCTACCATGGTATTGCTAGTTTGTAGCACTGTTTTTTTTGTGTCCTTGTCTACACCTGTTTCCCCATCATTTATTTCACTAGAGCTCCTGTCCCTCTTCAGGGCACCATCATTTATTTCTCCATTCTTACATTTACTGTCAACCATTTTAACATCTGTACCAGGGGCGGTAGCACCATCTGGCCCTGATTTTTTACTTTCACAACTGTTATAGAAAGCTGTCATGTTTTTTATGAAGTCCAATTTGGTGTTGTCAATGTGATTTTATTCCACTGCTCGGTCTCATTTCGACATACCCAAAAACACTTCCCTTGTTTAATATCTCGTGTAGTAGATTCTTGGATGTCTACACAAGGGGCGTGGCAGCATTTACCACAAAAGTTGCATGTAATCCATGCAGTGGAACGTTTGTGTTTTTGCATACTACACAGGGTTTCATGATTGATTTTGTTAGTTGTTTTACTGTATATTCTACTAATGGCTTCCTTGAAGTGGTGATCTGTCTATTTGTATCGTATCTATTTTATTTGCATGTGTAAGTGTTTGGACAATCTTACCGATTTAAGTTATTGTTATTGTTTGGGTGTTTGATAAGGTCCCCTTATTGAATCCAGACAAGGATACCAGTTTTGAATCCAGTCAATGGTTTCTTATTTCTTGGATCTGACGAGATCTGACGAGATCCACTTATTTAATGAATCCTGTATGGATTGTTTGGGTTACGGAGACAGACCACTGGAAGATGATTAAACAGAGTAATAATGATCAGTATGGTACAAAAGTATAACTTGTGTTGGGGATAAAACCGGTCCTTCTGGCAGCTCCTACTGTGACGGGCAGCCATACCTCTGGCACCCTGGTTTACTTCTGGCACCCTGGAAACCTCACCCCGGTTTAAGAGATCGATAGCTTGTGTAGTAGGTACTTTGGTGAATAGGGTGTTACATCAAGGCTGGAGAGTTTCTTGTTTCTGATGTTGATGTTGGAATGCGACAAACCAGGTATCCCATTGAGGCCATATCCTCGGGAATAGGCAGTGCTCCCCCCCAAATCTCAGGAATTCTCCAAACACCTCTCCAAACTTTTGGGCACCATCAGTCCAGCACATCTCAAACACTATGGTGACCTTCTCAATCGCATTGCAACATCAACATCAGAAACAAGAAACTCTCCAGCCTTGATGTAACATCCCTATTCACCAAAGTACCTATACACAAGCTATCGATCTCATGCGCAGGAAAATGGACGACTCGCTTGATCTTCCCTTCCAGCCAGCGATTTCATCGACCTTGTTGAACTATGTGTGGGCTTTACATGTTTCTCTTCGAAAAACCAACTCTTTCAGCAAACTTTGACTACCCATGGATCGCCACTTAGTGCCGTCCTTGCGAACCTATATATGGAACATTTGGAAGCCGAGCGATTTTCCACTATTATTCCCTCTTCTCACCTGGCTTCGTTATGTTGACGACATTCTCATCATAACTCCCAGACGCTTCAACGTTCAAGCTCTCCAACACGAACTCAACCAGGTTGAACCATCAATCCAGTTCACACTAGAAGAAGAAGTCGACAACACTCTTCCTTTCCTTGATGTTCTTCTCTGCAAAGCTGACCATGAACTTCGTTTTAAAGTCTACGAAAACCTACCAATCAACACGATCTTCTCCACTTCTACTCTACCACGACACCAAAATTAAACGTGGTGTAATTATAGGCTTTTTCCTGCGCGCACTCAGAATCTGCAGCAGTGAGTTCCTTGAAGAAGAATGCTCCTCATTGAACAAGTTTTTTCCAAACTTCACTATCCTCGTCACTTCATTAGAGACTGCAGACGACGGGCATTAAACATCTTCAACACACTCCAGAGAAGACACTGCTGAGAAGAGATACATAGTCCTTCCCACCAACTCCATTTCCAAACAAGTTTCCAACATCTTTTCTAAGACCTCATTCCGAGTATCCACTCCACATCCACCACCATCAAGGACATTACCAGTAACAGACAGGAAAAGCTTCAACCACGGCAGGGGTATACAAATCCTTGTAATGGCTGCAGCAAATTATACGTTGGCGAAACATCCAGAGACCTACAAACACGCATTTCAGAACACCAGTACGCAGGCAGATCTGACGACTCAAGAAATGCCTGTGTTCAACACCGAAATTTACACAACCATTTAATCAACTACAGAAACGCAAGACTCATCGCCAGAGAAGACAACACGCAATACCGAAGAATCCTAGAATCATCACTCATCTGTATATCCAACAACTTCAACCAGAACAACGGCTTCTACAACATAGCTGAAGCTATTGCCAAGAAACTTCTTCAACGCTATCCCACCTAGAACTCAAGAATGGTACACTGCAGGTCCTTTAAGTCACACAATGTTTTTAACTATCACACTACTTTTAAGACTGTCACATGCAGCTTTCTCCACCTGACCCAGCATTCTCCACCTGACTGTACCCTATATATCTCCATGTTGCTCATTTTCCAGGTAGATCTGTCTATGACTGATAAAGCTACTGCGTGGGCGAAACGTTGTCAATAAAGGATCACATTATACTGCTTATTTGTTTATTTTTCCAAAAAAATTTATTTCACGCTTAGTAGTGGCAACGAGAAAGACACTTCACAAGGGTTGTATACTTCATTTATGTATACTGTGATTCCCTGCACATTACTATAGTAGTTACTTCTCGTTATTTCCGCTTCTCAGGACCTCTGGCAATAGTTCACTAGTGCCAACCCTTTTAGTATATTTCCATATGATACACCATATATTTTAAGCTATACTGGGGATTTATTACTATTTCTCTTCCTACAGATTTAGTTCACTGTGTCACTGCACATATATATCCTTGCCACAGCTATATTATTTAGTTAGTTCAATATCTGTTTGTTAATTTCCTCCTATTTTGAATGAATCTGGCAATAATTGCTGGCCTGCCAGGCCTATTCCTACAGTAACCGTTACTCCACCGGCACTCTAGAATTTACATTATAATCCATATTTTTTTTATTTAATGTTCACTGCTATTCCTCTTATGTTGGTTCAAATGAGTATATGCACTTTATGGTTACACACACTTATTTCCCACACTGTGTCTCCTCAGCGACTATCAGTGAACGCAATTTAGACGGAGCTCCACCCGCGTGAAGTGATCCTTTGAGTGGTCCTAGCAGTGATCCTTTGAGTTGTCCTAGCAGTAATCTTTGAGTGGTCCTAACAGTGATCCTTTCAGTGGCCCTAGCAGTGATCCTTTGAGTTCCCTATCAGTGATTCTTTGAGTGGCCCTAGCAGAGATCCTTTGATCCTAGTAGTGATCTTTTAAGTGGTCCTAGCAGAGATCCTTTCAGTGGTCTTAGCAGTGATCCTTTGAGTGATTCTAGCAATGATTCTTTGATCCTAGCAGTGATATTTTGAGTGGTCCTAGCAGTGAACCTTTGAGTTGTCCTAGCAGTAGCAGTGATCCTTTGATCCTAGCAGTGACCTTTTGATCCTAACAGTGATCTTTTGAGTGGTCCTAGCAGTGATCCATTGAGTGGAGCTAGCAGTGATCTTTTGATCCTAGCAGTGATATATTGAGTGGACCTAGAAGTGATCCTTTGATTTGTCCTAGCAGTGATAATTTGAGTTGTCCTAGCAGTTATCTTTTGAGTAGTCCTAGCAGTGATCCATTGAGTGATCATAGCAGTGATCTTTGGGTGGTCCTAGCAGTGATACTTTGGGTGGTCCTAGCAGTGATACTTTGGGTGGTCCTATTAGTGATACTTTGGGTGGTCCTAGCAGTGATACTTTGGGTGACCCTAGCAGTGATAATACGGTGTTCCTAGCAGTGATACTTTGGGTGGTCCTAGCAGTGATACTTTGGGTGGTCCTAGCAGTGATACTTTGGGTGGTCCTAGCAGTGATACTTTGGGAGGTCCTAGCAGTGATACTTTGGGTGGTCCAAGCAGTGATACTTTGGGTGGTCCTAGCAGTGATACTTTGTGTGGTCCTAGCAGTGACCTTTGAGTGGTCCTAGCAGTGATATTTTTGGTTGTCCTAGCAGTGACATTTGAGTGGTTCTAGCAGTGACCTTTGGGTGATCCTAGCAGTGAACTTTGAGTGGTCCTAGCAGTGACATTTGAGTGGTCCTAGCAGTGACCTGTGAGTGGTCCTAGCAGTGACCCTTGAGTGGTCCTAGCAGTGATCTTTGAGTGATCCTAGCAGTGACCTTTGAGTGGCCCTAGCAATGACCTTTGAGTGGTTCTAGTAATGATCCTTTGGGTGGTCCTAGCAGTGATACTTTGGGTGGTCCTAGCAGTGATACTTTGGGTGGTCCTAGCAGTGATACTTTGGGTAGTCCTAGCAGTGATACTTTAAGTGACGCTAGCAGTGTTAATAGGGTGGTCCTAGCAGTGATCCTTTAATTGGTCCTAGCAGTGATCCTTTGAGTGGCCTTAGCAGTGATCTTTTGAGTTGTCCTAGAAGCGATCTTTTGAGTGATCCTAGAAGTGATCCTTTGAGTGGTCCTAGCAGTGATTCTTTGAGTTGTCCTTTGCAGTGATCCTTTGAGTGGTCCTAGCAGTGATTCTTTTAGTAGCTCTAGCAGTGATCCTTTGAGTTGCCCTATCAGTGATTCTTTGAGTGGCCCTAGCAGTGATCTTTTGATCCTAGAAGTGAGATTTTGAGTGGTCCTAGCAGAGATCCTTTCAGTGGTCCTAGCAGTGATCCTTTGAGAGATCCTAACAGTGATCCTTTGATCCTTGCAGTGATATTTTGAGTGGACCTAGAAGTGATCCTTTGATTTGTCCTAGCAGTGATAATTTGAGTTGCCCTAGCAGTGATCTTTTGAGTGGTCCTAGCAGTGATCCATTGAGTGATCATAGCAGTGATCTTTGTGTGGTCCTAGCAGTGATACTTTGGGTGATCCTAGCAGTGATACTTTGGGTGGTCCTAGCAGTGATACTTTGGGTGGTCCTAGCAGTGATATTTTGGGTGGTCCTAGCAGTGATACTTTGGGTGACCCTAGCTGTGATAATAGGGTGGTCCTAGCAGTGATACTTTTGGTGGTCCTAGCAGTGATACTTTGGGTGGTCCTAGCAGTGATACCTTGGGTGTTCCTAGCAGTGATACTTTTGGAGATCCTAGCAGTGATATTTTAATGGTCCTAGCATTGATACTTTGGGTGGTCCTAGCAGTGATACTTTGGGTGGTCCTAACACTGACCTTTCAGTGGTCCTAGCAGTGATGCTTTGGGTGATCCTAGGAGTGACATTTGTGTGGTCCTAGCAGGGACCTTTTGGTGATCCTAGCAGTGAACTTTGAGTGGTCCTACCAGTGACCTTTGAGTGGCCCTATCAGTGACCTTTGAGTGGTCCTAGCAGTGACCGTTGAGTGGTCATAGCAGTGACCTTTTAGTGGTTCTAGCAGTGACCTTTGAGTGGTCCTAGCAATGACCTTTGAGTGGTCCTAGTAGTGATCCTTTGGGTGGTCCTAGTAGTGATACTTTGGGTGGCCCTAGCAGTGATACTTTGGGTGGTCCTAGCAGTGATACTTTGGGTGGTCCTAGCAGTGATTCTTTGGGTAGTCCTAGCAGTGATACTTTGTTTGACCCTAGCAGTGTTATTAGGGTGGTCCTAGCAGTGATACTTTGGGTGGTCCTAGCAGTGATACTTTGGGTGGTTCTAGCAGTGATGCTTTGGGTGGTCGTAGCAGTGATATTTTGGGAGGTCCTAGCAGTGATACTTTGGGTGTACCTAGCAGTGAACTTTGAGTGGTCCTAGCATTGACCTTTGAGAGGTCCTAGCAGTGACCTTTGAGTGGTCCTAGCAGTGACCTTTGAGTGGTCCTAGCAGTGACCTTTGAGTTGTCCTACCAGTGACCTTTGAGTGGTCCTAGCAGTGACAATTGAGTGGTCCTAGCAGTGACCTTTGAGTGGTTCTAGCAGTGAACATTGAGTGGTCCTAGCAGTGATCCTTTTAGTAGCTCTAGCAGTGATCCTTTGAGTTGCCCTATCAGTGATTCTTTGAGTGGCCCTAGCAGTGATCTTTTGATCCTAGAAGTGATCTTTTGAGTGGTCCTAGCATAGATCCTTTCAGTGGTCCTAGCAGTGATCCTTTGAGTGATCTTAACATTGATCCTTTGATCCTAGCAGTGATATTTTGAGTGGTCCTAGCAGTGATCCTTTGAGTTGTCCTAGCAGTAATCCTTTGATCCTAGCAGTTACCTTTTGATGCTAACAGTGATCTTTTGAGTGGTCCTAGCAGTGATCCTTTGAGTGGACCTAGCAGTGATCCTTTGATTCTAGCAGTGATATTTTGAGTGGACCTAGAAGTGATCCTTTGATTTGTCCTAGCAGTCATAATTTGAGTTGCCCTAACAGTGATCTTTTGAGTGGTCCTAGCAGTGATCCATTGAGTGATCATAGCAGTGATATTTGTGTGGTCCTAGCAGTGATACTTTGGGTGATCCTAGCAGTGATACTTTGGGTGATCCTAGCAGTGATACTTTGGGTGGTCCTAGCAGTGATACTTTGGGTGGTCCTAACACTGACCTTTGAGTGGTCCTAGCAGTGATGCTTTGGGTGGTCCTAGGAGTGACATTTGTGTGGTCCTAGCATAGACCTTTGGGTGATCTTAACAGTGACAGTTGAGTGGTCCTAGCAGTGACCTTTTAGTGGTTCTAGCAGTGACCTTTGAGTGGTCCTAGCAATGACCTTTGAGTGGTCCTAGTAGTGATACTTTGGGTGGTCCTAGTAGTGATACTTTGGGTGGTCTTAGCAGTGATACTTTGGGTTACCCTAGCAGTGATAATAGGGTTGTCGTAGCAGTGATACTTTGTGTGTTCCTAGCAGTGATACTTTGGGTGGTCCTAGCAGTGATACTTTGGGTGGTCCTAGCAGTGATACTTTGGATAGTCCTAGCAGTGATAGTTTATGAGGTCCTAGCAGTGATATTTTGGTGGTCCTAGCAGTTATACTTTGGGTGGTCCTAGCAGTGATACTTTGGGTGGTCCTAGAATTGACCTTTAAGTGGTCCTAGCAGTGATGCTTTGGGTGGTCCTAGCAGTGATATTTGAGTGGTCCTAGCAGTGACTTTTGGGTGGTCCTAGCAGTGAACTTTGAGTGGTCCTAGTAGTGACCTTTGAGTGGTCCTAGCAGTGACCTTTGAGTGGTCCTAGCAGTGACCTTTGAGTGGTCCTAGCAGTGACCGTTGAGTAGTCCTAGCAGTTACCTTTGAGTGGTCCTAGCAGTGACATTTGACTGGTCCTAGCAATGACCTTTGAGTGGTCCTAAGTAGTGATCCTTTGGGTGGTCCTAGCAGTGATACTTTGGGTGGTCCTTGCAGTGATACTTTGGGTGGTCCTAGCAGTGATACTTTGGGTGGTTCTAGCAGTTATGCTTCGGGAGACCCTAGCAGTGTTAATAGGGTGGTCCTAGCAGGGGTACTTTGGGTGGTCCTAGCAGTGATACTTTGGGTGGTTCTAGCAGTGAATTTTGAGTGGTCCTAGCAGTGACTTTTGAGTGGTCCTAGCAGTGACCTTTGAGTGGTCCTAGCAGTGACCTTTGAGTGGTCCTAGCAGTGACCTTTGAGTGGTCCTAGCAGTGACCTTTGAGTGGTCCTAGCAGTGACCTTTGAGTGGTCCTAGCAGTGACGTTTGAGTGGTCCAAGCAGTGACCGTTGAGTGGTTCTAGCAGTGACCTTTGAGTGGTCCTAGCAGTGACCTTTGAGTGGTCCTAGCAGTGATCTTTGAGTTGTCATAGCAGTGATCTTTTGGGTGGTCCTAGCAGTGGTACTTTGGATGGTCCTAACAGTGATACTTTGGGTGGTCCTAGCAGTGATACTTTGGGTGGTCCTAGCAGTGATACTTTGGGTGGTCCTAGTAGTGATACTTTTGGTAGTCCTAGCAGTGATACTTTGGGTGGTCCTAGAAATGACCTTTGAGTTGTCCTAGCAGTTATACTTTCAGTGGTCCTAGCAGTGATACTTTCGGTGGTCCTAGCAGTGAACTTTGAGGGTCTTAGCAGTGACCTTTGGATGGTCATAGCAGTGACCATTGAGTGGTCATAGCAGTGATGCTTTAGGTGGTCCTAGCAGTGACCTTTGACTGGTCCTAGCAGTGACCATTGAGTGGTCCTAGGAGTGATGCTTTGGGTGGTCCTAGCAGCGACCTTTGAGTGGTCATAGCAGTGACCTTTGAGTGGTCATAGCAGTGATCTTTTGGGTGGTCCTAGTATTGATCCTTTGGGTGGTCCTAGCAGTGATACTTTGGGTTGTCCTAGCAGTGATACTTTGGGGGGTCCTAGCAGTAATACTTTGGGTGGTCCTAGAAGTGACCTTTGAGTGTTCCTAGCAGTGATACTTTCGGTGGTCCTAAGAGTGATACTTTCGGTGGTCCTAGCAGTGAACTTTGAGTGGTCTTAGCAGTGACTTTTGGGTAGTCCTTGTAGTGATCCTCTGTGTTGTCGTAGCAGTGACCTTTGAGTGGTCCTAGCAGTGAGTTTTGAGTGGTCCTAATAGTGATCCTTTAGGTGGTCCTGGCAGTGACCTTTGGGTGGTCCTAGCAGTGACCTTTGAGTGATCCTAGCAGTGACCTTTGAGTAGTCCTAGCAGTGACCTTTGAGTAGTCCTTGTAGTGATCCTCTGTGTTGTCGTAGCAGTGACCTTTGAGTGGTCCTAGCAGTGAGTTTTGAGTGGTCCTAATAGTGATCCTTTAGGTGGTCCTGGCAGTGACCTTTGGGTGGTCCTAGCAGTGACCTTTGAGTGATCCTAGAAGTGACCTTTGAGTGATCAAAGCAGTGACCTTTGAGTTGTCCTAGCAGTGACCTTTGAGTGGTCCTAGCAGTGACCTTCGAGTGGTCCTAGCAGTGACTTTTGAGTGGTCCTAGCAGTGATCCTTTGGGTGGTCCTAGC
>WNWK01054180.1:0-11636 GCA_009830355.1 Cherax destructor | reverse complement strand
GTGCGTCATCAGGGACTGTCTTATTTCCATTGTGGTCCTTTAATCCTCTCCTCCAGGATGCCACCCACAACCAGAGCCGGATTAAGATTTTGTAGGCCTCTGGGCTACAGGTACTGTGAGGCCTCCTGTGATATTTTCAAAAGGAAAAAAGCTAAGAGAAATATTTAATTTATTTTTATAACAGTCAACAGTTCATCATATACGTGATGTAATAACATAATAATAATATCTTTATTTCTACAACTACATACTGACATATTATATAGAAAGCCGCTTGTTATGCAGAGCATTTCCGGCAAATTAGGTCAATTTTGTCCCAGGATGCGACCCTCACCAGTCGACTAACACCCAGGTACCCAATTTACTGATGGGTGAACATAGACAGCCGGTGTAAGGAAACACACCCAATGTTTCTACCCACGCCGGGAATCGAACCCAGACCCTCACCTTGTGAAGTTAGTTTGATTAGTTTGATATCTTTATTATGCACCCCATACCCATCCTGTGGGCGGTAGTCAAAAGATTACAGAGGTACATAATGGGTCCAGGGACTGGACCTCAAAGTTTGATAGCTGAGCAAGTTACAAAGGTAATGAACTCAGATGGTCACAATCATGACAAGTTACAAAGGTATTTGCAGATTACAGAGGTATATATAGGGTCCAGAGACTGGGCCCCAAAGTTTTGATAGCTGAACAAGGTACAATGGTAATTAATTCACTAGTTACAAGGTAATGAATCATGTAAGTAAATTTACTTACGTCTGTACATGGTTGCACTCATGAACAAATTATAAAGCAATGAGCAATCTATTAGTCTACACCCAGCCACAACTGTCATGAGTTGTGAAGCAAGAGTTTTTGACACCAGGCCACGGGCCACATACTATAATTATAAAGTAAGTTTATTCAGGTACGGTTACACATAAATACAGACCGCAGGCGAGAGAGATACATGATAATATACACTTGAAAAATCCTATAGGGATTAGTACCAAACTTGCACACGAAAATCACTCCCTATGAAAGCAAAAGACTCGTCAAGAGATGTAACATTCCCCCGATGAAAAGCAGGGGTGCTACGAGTACACTGAGAGACTAAGTAAGTAAGTAAGTTTATTCAAGTATACACAAATACATTTACATAGATTATCATACATAGCAGCATATGTGTAGAGAACCTAGGATAACCCAAAAAGTGTCCGGGGCCCAAGACTGTTCAACTGCTTCCCAGCATACATAAGGGGGACTACCAATAGACCCTTGGCTGTCTTCAAGAAGGCACTGGACAGGTACCAAAAGTCAGTACGTGACCAACCAAGCTGTGGTTCGTACGTCAGTCTGCGTGCGGCCAGCAGTAACAGCCTGGTTGATCAGACCCTGATCCACTATGAGGCCTGGTCTCAGACCGAGCCGCGGGGGCGTTGACCCCCGAAACCCTCTCCAGGTACATAAATTATCATACATAGCAACATATGTGTAGATTACCTAGGATAACCCAAAAATTCAAAGTGACTTATTTCAACTGGTGTCCTTGTAATAACTTATTATTTAAATCTTGAAAGTTAAAACAGGTAAATAACTATGTGAAAAGCATTTACAATAAAAGGAGATATACTAGAAGATAAACTTGCAGCAGTAACTGTGAACACTTCTCACTTAATCTCTGGGGGCCCTCCAGCTGGCGGAGGACCCTGCGTTACAGCCCCTGAAGCACATGTCTTAAACCAGCCCTGCCCACAACAGTCCACTAACACCTAGGTACCTACGTACTGCTAGCTGAATGGGGGTAGCAGGTGTAAAGAAACATGGCCAATGTTTCACCCGTGCCGGGAAGATTAGATTTTGCCACCGAAGTGGCTAGTTTATTGTGCACCCCCTATCCATCCTGTGGACGGTAGCGCAAGAGCATATGGATACACAAAAGGCCTATGCACTAGGCCCCAATGGGGTTAACAATTGTACATTTGGGTTTATATCTACATTTAAAATATCTGTTACAAGCAAATTTAGGACATTTGCTTAGTACAATTGGTATCTTATTTCATGAATAAGATATCTTGACATGTCACATAGGCTATTATACTGTCTATCTCTATATTCCTCAATAAGTGGACAATTAAGCACATAGTGTTCAAGACAGTGACCATATGCCTGATCACATAATTTGCATTTAGTTTGATCATCATCTGTGTATCTCCCAAACTGCCAGAAGTACTTGTAGCCAAGCCTAAGCCTGGCCACTACAACATCAGTCAGTCTGTTCACATTGCAAGTTGCTCCATAAACATACTTATCTATGTTCATGTTATCATAGTGGGTTATAGATCTACTCAGGCTTCTAACTGCATTCCTATAGCTATCATTTTCATTATTTATTTCTCTCCTAATATTATTCCTAATGCTAGACACATATATACCAAAGTTATATTCTACATTCTCCTTATGGGTGCTCTTCTTGGCTAACATATCAACTTTATCATGAAGGAGTAATCCAATGTGTGATGGAATCCATAGCAATTGTACATTAATTCCTTTGTCCCGGATTTTTTAGTATCTATACCTGGCTTCTCCAATGAGCATGCTGTTAGAGTCATTATATGAGTCAAGAGCCTTCAATGATGACATAGAATCAGTAATGATGATAGAGTCAAGCTCAGTGTCATAAGTTAGCTTTAGTGCCATTAGGATTGCAAACAATTCAGTTTGCAGTGTAGACGCCCAGTTGTTAATTCTTATGCCTAGTTCAAAAAATTATTATTGTTCTTAACTAGGGAGGTGGCAACCAGAGCAGATGCAGCCCTTCCAGAAGACTCCTGTTTAGATCCATCAGTGTATATAACTTGAGATAACTTATTACTACCAGCTAGGCGAGAAATTTCTTCTTGAGCAGTTGCTTTAACAAGTGATTTAAGGAAGGGATTACTAGCAATGAGCTTCTTGGGAGGGACTTGCAGGTATGTGATATTAAATGAACACATCTTCCATGGAGGGGTGAAATGCTCTTGTTGCCTACAGTGATACAATTCATGCAGGTTGTAAAATTTAATGTAATTGCATGTTTTCACAATCCATTTAGATCTGTGAGTATTTACTTCTAGACATTTAGTAAGATTCATTGTGACAGTGTCTGGTTCATTTCTTAACATTCTAATACCAAATACAGTGTTAATCTCAACAATCCTATCACTGATACTAGTAATACCAAGCTCCTTCCTCATATTAAGAACCTTTGTAGATTTGGGACAGCCAAGAATAATTCTGAGAGCTTCATTTTGCATTAACTCCAAGGGTCGGAGAGAACTTTCTCGAGCTAATATCAACATGGGAGCAGCATAATCAATTAAGGACCTAATATAGGCTATGTACATCATTCTCGCGATTCTCACATTAGCACCATAGTTGGGGTTGTAGCCAGCAACATCTTTAAGAGCATTTAGTCTATCTTTGCATTTTTTATTTAGTTGTGGTATAGTGGATTTGTTAAAGGGTACATCTATACCAAGATATCTGTAAGTTTTAACGTAGCTAATGTTTTCACCCTGCAAATAGATGGGTGGGGGATGTCGTTTGCTTGTTAATATCTTTGTTTTAGAGGAAGATATTATGAGGCCTAGTCGATTACAAATTGCTTGAACTTCATTAAGAACGGTACTCATCTTTTTATGTCCTGTTGTATGGATCATGATGTCATCAGCATAGCTTATAGCTATATGTTTAGGTGAGGCAGGTAGAGCATTTAGGAGAGCATTAATCAGAATATTAAATAGCATGGGACTGAGAACTCCTCCCTGCGGTGTACCTAGGGACATTTCTTTAGACTCGCTTCTAAAGCCTTGGTAGAGGACAGAAGATACTCTGTTTGACAGGTATCCTATTATCCAGCAGAGTAGGCTACCACCAATATTCATTTTGGCTAGTTCATGTAGTATAACAGTTCTGTTCGCAATATCAAATGCAGATTTTAGATCAAGAAATGTGGTAAAACTAGTAGAGGTGTGTGTGGTGAGAAAGGTGGAGATACAATTCTGCACACTCTTACCTTTCATGAACCCATAGAGGGAAGGAGAGAGTTGGTGTCTGATTCTATAGTACAGTCTGTTAAGTATCATTCTTACAAAAAATTTACAAAGACAGCTAGTTAAGGAGATCGGTCTAAATGTATCAGGCTGTTGGGGCTTAGGGATAGGCACAATGAGACTATTGGTCCAGGAAGTAGGAAGAATTCCCTCAATGTAACTGGTATTATACAGTGCCAACAAAGGATTATTAGGCACGTGCCTTAAAGTTCTGAGTATATCATAGGTTATACCATCCGCTCCAGGAGCAGTTGATCGACCTTTAGTTAATGCGTTATCTAATTCATACTCGGTGAAGAGGCAATCACTCTCCTCGATATTTTGGCTCATAAAATTAATCAGTTTCAACATTTCTTCAGAAGCACTCTCTAAGTTTTCTCTAATATGAGATGGCAGGTTTTCATGCCTGGAGATTTTTTACCAGTCATTTATGAGGTCATTTGCTTTTTCAAGTGGAAAGGGATGAGCAACATTGGTTGTGTTTGGGTGAGAGAAGACATAAGTAGTGTCGTCTGCAAATAAAATGGGGTTTAAGAAGATTAGATGCGTTTGGGAGGTCATTGATGTAAATGAGAAATCTCAGTGTGTGGGCTGAGGATGCTATCAACTGAGCAACGAGCACCCACTACTGAGTACTCAGGTACCTCACACAGTGACGGTGCTTGTGGACACCTGAGGGTAGTGAGCTACTGAGTGCTCAGATACCTCACACGGTGACAGAACTCTTGGACACCAGATACTAGTGATCTACTGAGTACTCAGGTACCAACGATCATCTTCTACAATATGACTCTCACTTCAACCCTGCCCATCTAGCTTGTCTCAGATCTGTGATACACTACTGTGTTTTCTCTTAAAAATCCAACATTTTGATGAAGCCACATACTGGTAACTATATGCTTCACGTGCCCACCATTGATGGTGATCACTCTCACTGTACTCTTGCTAGTAATTATGTTTATAGCTAAACTGAATATTGTTATTTTTGTGAATGTTGTGACATTCTATTTTGCATGGAAGTTGGTTCTAGTTCTATCAGGAAATGTTTTAACGTTTTATTTTGAATGTAGTTCTAATGTAGGGATCACATATGCTATAGTTCTCTGTAATCTAGTATCTATTATCTGACTCATGAGTCCTGCTAAATACTCTCTAAATTTGTCCAAAAACAGCTGTTAAAAGATAGGGTAAAGTCAAAGTCCGCTAATGTCACCCTCATTTTTTCTGAGATTAAGCCAGATAACATGTGGATATTTTAATTTTAATACTGTGAATATGATAATGGTATACAACACCGACATGTGCAAAAGTTAGGTAGGTATCTTTATGCCGAAACGTTTCGCCTACACAGTAGGTTTCTTGAGTCGAGTACAGAGGAGGTAACAGAAGGTGCCTCCCTAACTGGAACAATTCATAGATAACCCATACGGCAGGGAAGGTCAGTTCAGACGATGTTTCGCTCCTTCCTAGTATCAGGCCACCTTCCTAGTATCAGGCCACCTTCCTAGTATCAGGCCACCTTCCTAGTATCAGGCCAGTACCACTTAGAGCAAAGGTGTCAAAGATGGGATGGACCAGACCTTTGAACATTCACCAGGAACCTTGAGACTTCAAGTTGCATAACCTCGTAAGATCTTTGAAGTTAAGGGACTAAGATGGTGAGGGAAATGCCTGGGTAGGTTGAGGGAAGGTGAGACGCCGCTCAGGAGGCTGGAACCAGACACATAAGGCTGGCATTTCCACCTGGTTGTTACGTGACCTTGTCTACACGTGCTGCAAGATGACCTTAACTCATCCTTCTGAGAAAGTACATTATGAGAGTGTTATTATTGTTGTTAGTTGTTGTCGTTGTTGTTTTTGTTTCATTGGTGTTACCACTACTACTACCACCACCACTACAACTACTACCATCATTACTACCACTATTACCACCACCACCACTATATATTAATAGTATTTCTCTGGTGGGGTGAAATAATAATTCATTACCATCACCACCATCACTATTACCACTACTGCGACCACCACTACCAACACTGCTACCACCACTGCTACCTGCATCACCAGCAGCAGCAGCAGCAGTGGGGCAGGACAACTGAAGGACACTGGACTTCCCCAACCTGCGTCCTTCTGCCTTTCAGAATACCCAGGACAATGTCCAGGGTACCCATCTCACACTCAGACAAACATACCCAGAGAGATTAGTACCAAACTTGCACATGAAAATCACTCCCTATGAAAGCAAAAGACTTGGCAGGAGATGCAACATTCCCCCGATGAAAAGCAGCGGCGCCACGAGTACACTGAGAGACAATAAAGATAAGATAAGATAAAGATAAGTGTCCGGGGCCCAAGACTGTTCAACTGCCTCCCAGCATACATAAGGGGGATTACTAATAGACCCCTGGCTGTCTTCAAGAAGGCACTGGGTAGGCACCTAAAGTCAGTACCTGACCAGCCGGGCTGTGGTTCGTATGTCAGTTTGCGTGCGGCCAGCAGTAACAGCCTAGTTGATCAGACCCTGATCCACCACGAGGCCTGGTCTCAGACCCCCGAAACCCTCTCCAGGTATACTCCAGGTACCCATCTCACACTCAATCAAACATACCCAGGGTACTCAGCTCACACTCAATTTATTCCACTCTGAGTACGTAAGGAAGAAAGTGAATTAGGAAGGAAAGAATGGGATAGGTAGTAGGAAAGAATGGGATAGGTAGTAGGAAAGAATGGGATAGGTAGTAGGAAAGAATGGGATAGGTAGTAGGAAAGAATGGGATAGGAAGTAGGAAAGAATGGGATAGGTAGTATGAAAGAATGGGATAGGTAGTATGAAAGAATGGGATAGGTAGTAGGAAAGAATGGGATAGGTAGTAGGAAAGAATGGGATAGGTAGTAGGAAAGAATGGGATAGGAAGTAGGAAAGAATGGGATAGGTAGTATGAAAGAATGGGATAGGTAGTAGGAAAGAATGGGATAGGTAGTAGGAAAGAATGGGATAGGAAGTATGAAAGAATGGGATAGGTAGTAGGAAAGAATGGGATAGGTAGTAGGAAAGAATGGGATAGGTAGTAGGAAAGAATGGGATAGGAAGTAGGAAAGAATGGAATAGGAAGTAGAAAGAATGGGATAGGTAGTAGGAAAGAATGGGATAGGTAGTAGGAAAGAATGGGATAGGAAGTAGGAAAGAATGGGATAGGTAGTATGAAAGAATGGGATAGGTAGTATGAAAGAATGGGATAGGTAGTAGGAAAGAATGGGATAGGTAGTAGGAAAGAATGGGATAGGTAGTAGGAAAGAATGGGATAGGAAGTAGGAAAGAATGGGATAGGTAGTATGAAAGAATGGGATAGGTAGTAGGAAAGAATGGGATAGGTAGTAGGAAAGAATGGGATAGGAAGTATGAAAGAATGGGATAGGTAGTAGGAAAGAATGGGATAGGTAGTAGGAAAGAATGGGATAGGTAGTAGGAAAGAATGGGATAGGAAGTAGGAAAGAATGGAATAGGAAGTAGAAAGAATGGGATAGGTAGTAGGAAAGAATGGGATAGGTAGTAGGAAATAATGGGATAGGTAGTAGGAAAGAATGGGATAGGAAGTAGAAAGAATGGGATAGGTAGTAGGAAAGAATGGGATAGGAAGTAGGAAAGAATGGAATAGGAAGTAGAAAGAATGGGATAGGTAGTAGGAAAGAATGGGATAGGTAGTAGGAAAGAATGGGATAGGTAGTAGGAAAGAATGGGATAGGAAGTAGGAAAGAATGGAATAGGAAGTAGAAAGAATGGGATAGGTAGTAGGAAAGAATGGGATAGGTAGTAGGAAAGAATGGGATAGGAAGTAGGAAAGAATTGGATAGGAAGTAAAAAGAATGGGATAGGTAGTAGGAAAGAATTGGATAGGTAGTAGGAAAGAATGGGATAGGAAGTAGGAAAGAATGGGATAGGTAGTAGGAAAGAATTGGATAGGAAGTAGGAAAGAATGGGATAGGAAGTAGGAAAGAATGGGATAGGAAGTAGGAAAGAATGGGATAGGTAGTAGGAAAAAAATGGAATAGGAAGTAGGAAAGAATGGGATAGGTAGTAGGAAAAAAATGGAATAGGAAGTAGGAAAGAATGGGATAGGTAGTAGGAAAGAATGGGATAGGAAGTAGGAAAGAATTGGATAGGAAGTAGAAAGAATGGGATAGGTAGTAGGAAAAAATGGAATAGGAAGTAGGAAAGAATGGGATAGGTAGTAGGAAAGAATGGGATAGGAAGTAGGAAAGAATTGGATAGGAAGTAGAAAGAATGGGATAGGAAGTAGGAAAGAATGGGATAGGTAGTAGGAAAGAATGGAATAGGTAGTAGAAAAGAATGGGATAGGTAGTAGAAAAGAATGGGATACCTGGAATATACCTGGAGAGGGTTTCGGGGGTCAACGCCCCTGCGGCCCGGTCTGTGACCAGGCCTCATGGTGGATCAGGGCCTGATCAACCAGGTAGGAGGAAAGAATGGGATAGGTAGTAGTAAAGAATAGGACAGGGAGGAGAAAACTGGAGAAGTGTAGAGAGGTTTAAGGAAGGATAAAAGAGGAGGCGGGTAGAGTCAGAGGTCACATCTGAGCAGGAGGTCAGCCCCAGGCTAGAGCGGTGGGGGTCCTTCCCTCGTCCCTCCATGAAAAACAGATGTAATCACTAGCCGGGATAGAACCCAGGTGTATAGAGAAGGTCTCTCTGAGGAGGGGGAATACACGCCACCTGGGGAGGAAAGATCTAGCCACCAGATGACGTCTACAAAAAACTCTTGTTATGAGGCCTCTGCCAGGGACAAGGAATTTATGGTCAACACTAGTACAAAAAAAATGAAAGTGACAATATCGTGGCTGGTACAATTCACAGCTAACTCACAATACCGTGGCTGGTACAATTCACAGGTAACTCACAATACCGTGGCTGGTACAATTCACAGCTAACTCACAATACCGTGGCTGGTACAATTCACAGCTAACTCACAATACCGTGGCTGGTACAATTCACAGCTAACTCACAATACCGTGGCTGGTACAATTCACAGATAAGGTGCACTTAAGAGAGGAAACTCAAGGCATCATTTCGGTCCGTTTATGGACCATTATCAAATCACAACCAAGTAGTTTTTTTAGTCTAATATCATTATTATGCACCCCATACCCATGGTGTGGGAGGTAGTCAACAGATTACAGAGGTCCATAATGGGTCCAGGGACTGGACCGCTAACAATGGTCCAGAAAGGACCGAAACATGGTTTTAAGTATCGTCTCCTCAGAGCGGGTTAGTTGTGAGTAGATCAACAATGTTCTTGTTATTTTTTTTCATTTCTTCTTATATAAACACATGCTCAAAACCTCTGCAAAATTTCGAATTGTTTGATATATAAAGGTTAACTTTTGCATTTAATAATTTTACAATAATAATAATAACAATAATACTAGTAACGCGTTTAAAATATATATGTTTGGAAGTGGGTAGCAGTAGAGTAGCGAGTGTATGGTGACGGAGGCTCGAACTTACACCACTTATTGTGCTGCGCTGACCCACACAAACACACACACACACACACACACACACACACACACACACACACACACACACACACACACACACACACACACATGAGATTTAAAGAAGTATTTACACAGGAGACAGGTAGGACTCCAGGAATTCAGAATAGGGAAGTATACCAACAAGTGCTGGATGAAATACACACAACCGAGGAGGAGGTGAAGAAGCTGCTATGTGAACTCGATACCTCAAAAGCGGTGGGACCGGACAACATTTCTCCGTGGGTCCTTAGAGAGGAGCAGAGATGTTGTGTGTGCCACTAACACAAATCTTCAACACATCCATTGAAACTGGGCAACTACCTGAGGCGTGGAAGATGGCAAATGTAGTCCCAATTTTTAAGAAAGGAGACAGACACGAGGCATTAAACTACAGACCTGTGTCACTGACGTGTATAGTATGCAAAGTCATGGAGAAGATCATCAGGAGGAGAGTGGTGGAGCACCTAGAAAGACACAAGCTTATAAACGACAACCAGCACGGTTTCAGGGAAGGAAAATCCTGTGTCACAAACCTACTGGAGTTTTATGACAAGGTAACAGAAGTAAGACACGAGAGAGAGGGGTGGATAGACTGCATTTTTGGACTGCAAGAAGGCGTTCGACACAGTTCCTCACAAGAGGGTAATGCAAAAGCTAGAGGATCAGGCACACGTAACAGGAAAAGCACTGCAATGGATCAGAGAATATCTGACAGGGAGGCAACAACGAGTCATGGTACGTGACGAGATGTCAGAGTGGGCACCTGTGACGAGTGGAGTTCCACAAGGGTCAGTCCTAGGACCTGTACTGTTTTGGTATATGTGAATGACATAACGGAAGGGATAGACTCAGAAGTGTCCCTGTTTGCAGATGATGTGAAGTTAATGAGAAGAATCAAATCAGTCGAGGATCAGGCAGGACTACAAAGAGACCTGGACAGGCTGCAAGCCTGGTCCAGTAACTGGCTCCTTGAATTTAACCCTGCCAAATGTAAAGTCATGAATATCGGGGAAGGGCAAAGAAGACCGCAGACAGAGTATAGTCTAGGTGGCCAAAGACTGCAAACCTCACTCAAAGAAAAAGATCTTGGGGTGAGTATAATACCGAGCACATCTCCTGAGGCACACATCAATCAGATAACTGCTGCAGCATACGGGCGGCTGGCAAACCTAAGAATAGCGTTCCAATACCTCACCAAGGAATCATTCAAGACTCTGTATACCATATACGTCAGGCCCATACTGGAGTATGCAGCACCAGTTTGGAACCCACACCTGGTCAAGCACGTCAAGAAATTAGAGAAAGTGCAAGGTTTGCAACAAGACTAGTCCCAGAGCTAAGGGGATTGTCCTACGAAGAAAGGTTAAGGGAAATCGGCCTGACGACACTAGAGGACAGGAGGGTTAGGGAGACATGATAACGACATATAAAATACTGCGAGGAATAGATAAGGTGGACAGAGACAAGATGTTCCAGAGAGGGGACACAGAAACAAGGGGTCACAATTGGAAGTTGAAGACTCCTATGAGTCAAAGGGATGTTAGGAAGTATTTCTTCAGTCATAGAGTTGTCAGGAAGTGGAATAGCTTAGAAAGCGACATAGTGGAGGCAGGAACCATACATAGTTTTAAGACTAGGTTTGATAAAGCTCATGGAGCAGGGAGAGAGAGGACCTAGTAGCAATCAGTGAAGAGGCGGGGCCAGGAGCTATGACTCGACCCCTGCAACCACAAATAGGTGAGTACAAATAGGTGAGTAAAAACACACACACACACACACACACACACACACACACACACACACACACACACACACATAATAGCACTCACAGAAACGAAACTCACCAGGATGATAACAGATGCAATCTTTCCACCCGGATATCAAATCCTCAGGAAAGATAGAGGGAGCAGAGGGGAGGAGGAGTTGCACTGCTCATTAAGAACAGGTGGGGATTTGAGGAAGTGGAAGGAATGGATGGAATGGGTGAAAGGGACTACATAGTA
>WNWK01054179.1:0-11637 GCA_009830355.1 Cherax destructor | reverse complement strand
TGCAGCATGACGGTGGATAGTGCGGGATAGAAGGTAGCAAGAGAGCAGGTGTCAGTTAGCTCCTTAGAATATAAGTTGATTAGTAATGTAAGCAGGTGTCAGTTAGCTCCTTAGTAATGTAAGCAGGTGTCAGTTAGCTCCTTAGAATGTAAGTTGACTAGTAATGTAAGCAGGTGTCAGTTAGCTCCTTAGTAATGTAAGCAGGTGTCAGTTAGCTCCTTAGTAATGTTATTTGATAAGTAATGTAAGCAGGTGTCAGTTAGCTCCTTAGTAATGTAAGTTGATTAGTAATATAAGCAGGTGTCAGTTAGCTCCTTAGAATATAAGTTGATTAATAATGTAAGCAGGTGTCAGTTAGCTCCTTAGAATATAAGTTGATTAGTAATGTAAGCAGGTGTCAGTTAGCTCCTTAGTAATGTAAGCAGGTGTCAGTTAGATCCTTACAATGTAAGTTGATTAGTAATGTAAGCAGGTGTCAGTTAGCTCCTTAGTAATGTAAGCAGGTGTCAGTTAGCTCCTTACAATGTAAGTTTATTAGTAATGGCAGGTGTCAGTTAGCTCCTTAGTAATGTAAGCAGGTGTCAGTTAGCTTCTTAGTAATGTAAGCAGGTGTCAGTTAGCTCCTTATTAATGTAAGCATGTGTCAGTTAGCTCCTTAGTAATGTAAGCAGGTGTCAGTTAGCTCCTTACAATGTAAGTTGATTAGTAATGTAAACAGGTGTCAGTTAGCTCCTTAGTAATGTAAGCAGGTGTCAGTTAGCTCCTTACAATGTAAGTTGATTAGTAATGTAAGCAGGTGTCAATTAGCTCCTTAGTAATGTAAGCAGGTGTGAGTTAGCTCCTTAGTAATGTAAGCAGGTGCCAGTTAGCTCCTTAATAATGTAAGCAGGTGTCAGTTAGCTCCTTACAATGTAAGTTGATTAGTAATGTAAGCAGGTGTCAGTTAGCTCCTTACAATGTAAGTTGATTAGTAATGTAAGCAGGTGTCAGTTAGCTCCTTAGTAATGTAAGCAGGTGTCAGTTAACTCCTTAGTAATGTAAGCAGGTGTCAGTTAGCTCCTTAGAATGTAAGTTGATTAGTAATGTAAGCAGGTGTCAGTTAGCTCCTTAGTAATGAAAGTAGGTGTCACTTAGCTCATTTGTAATGTAAACAGGTGTCAGTTAGCTCCTTACAATGTACGTTGATTCACACACAACCCGCACATATAAAAGGAGAGGAGCTTACGACGACGTTTCGGTTAGACTTGGACCATTTACAAAGTCACACTAACACGAAGGACAGGAGGAAGGGGTATTTATAGGCAGGCAGACAGGGGAGGGCACAAGAAAGTTGTGGAGGGGTAATGGAGGTAGTAGTGATGGTGGTAGTGGTAGTAGTAGTGGAGTCAGTCAAGAGCTAGGAAAGGAGCACTGCAAAGACGCTGACGGCAGGTAAGGGTAAGAACAAGAACACAGTAGGGTAAAATAAAATAAAATAGAGGACAAATACAAGGCAAAAGAAAAGAAAAGAAAGAGAACCCAGATTAGAAAGGAGAAAGAGGAGAAGGGGGAAGAGAAAGAGGGGGAAGGAATCAGGTTAAGTCACGGGTGTTCTGAAGTTTGGAGCATTTAACAATGTAATGGGAGAGGAAAGCATCTACAGAGACAAAGCCAGGGCTAAGATTCATACAGGGAAAGTTGTGTATAAGGGAGGATTCAACCACACGGCGACTGTGAAAGTTAGACGTAGGGTAGACAGTTTTAGCAGAAGACCAACCAATAGGATGACTGTGATCTCTGACATGACAGAAAAGAGCATTATTAGTGTCGGCAAGCCTAACACTATTTTTGTGCTCCTTGAGTCTGTCAGAAAGAGATCGGCCAGTTTCTCCGAAGTACTGAAGAGGACAGGAGGAGCAAGAAATAGAGTAAACACCAGGAGAATCTATAGAGGGAGGGGAGGTATGAACTAGATTAGTGCGAAGAGTGTTAGTCTGGCGAAAGGTAAGTTTGATGTCTAAGGAACGGAGAGAGTTGCTGAGATTAGAGAGACCAGAGATGTAGGGAAGGCAGAGGACAGGAGAGTTCCCAGGAGTAGAGGGTTTAGGAGAGAATAAAGTCCGTTTGGCACGAGAGAAAGCAGAGTCTATGAAATGGGAAGGGTAGCCAAGGCGGGAAAATGAATTATGAAGAGTGGAAATTTCTGCTTCAAGGAACTGAGGATCACAAATGCGGAGAGCACGGAGAAAGAGGGAGATAAGAACACTTTTCTTGACAGAGGAAGCATGATAAGAGAAGTAATGAATGTACATGCCACTGTGCATAGGCTTGCGGTACACGGAAAAGGCAAAACCTGTAACTGAGCGGTGGACATGAACATCAAGGAAAGGAAGCAAAAAATTAGATTCCCATTCAGCTTTAAACTTAATGGAAGGGGCAAGATTATTAAGAGCATCAAGAAATGGTTGGAAGAGACTTGAGTCATGAGGCCAAAGAGCAAAGATGTCATCTACATAGCGGAGCCAGAGTGATGGACGTACATCAATAGTGGGAAGAAGAACAGTCTCGAAGTATTCCATGTAAAGATTAGCAAGAACAGGAGATAGAGGAGAGCCCATGGCGACACCAAAGGTTTGAGAATAATATTTACCTTGAAAAGAAAAGGAATTAGAGTCCACACAAAGGCGGATAAGATCAAGAAAGACATCAGTAGGTATAGAGAGATGAAGTAACCCTTCGTTGGCCTCCTCTCTAAGAAAATTAAGGACATCATCCAGAGGGACATTAGTGAAGATGGACTCAACATCAAGACTAAGCATCTTACAGGTCGTGAGAGAGCGAACCCGTTCGAGGAAGTCTTGAGAGTGACGAAGGTGGGCAGGAGAAAAAGTACCAAGAAAGGGGGTAAGAGTTTTGGCTAGCCAAGAAGCAAGAGAATAAGAGACAGAACCTCTAGAAGATATGATGAGACGCAGAGGAATATCAGGTTTGTGAGTTTTGGGAAGGATATAGAAATAGGGCAGAGAGGGACAGATGACACGAAAACGTTGAACAAGGTTAAAGTCAGAAGGACAGAGGTCGGAGAGAGTCTTAAGTTTCTTGTTGAAAGTTCTCTTGATGCGATCAAGAGGGTTGGAAACGAAAGGAGTGTAGGTACGTGAGTCAGAGAGCAAGACATCGGCTTTACGGAGGTAATCCTCTCGATCAAGGATAACTACAGAATTACCTTTGTCAGAAGAGAGTATGACAATGTTAGCATTGGATTTAAGAGAAGAAAGGGCAAGTTGATAGCGGCGAGGAAGGTGATGGTTCTTAGAAAACAGGCTATCAAGAGCAGGAAGGAGAGCGCCACGAAAAGTGGATAAATCAGGAAGATTATTATTACGAGAGCGAGACTGGCGAAAAGAATCAAAAGAGGTAATCATGTCAATACCAGCGCGAGGGGCAGGTGAAGTGGCAAAGGAAAGACCAAAACCAAGTAGTTCAAGCTCATGTTGGGAGAGTGTGACAGAAGACAGATTAGTAACACAGTCGGTAAGGGAGAATTTAGACCAAGGGCTATCTGAGATGAGACGTTGAAGTTTGTTCTGTAGTTTAGAAAAATGCATTTGTGAATTCAGGCGAGCAGTGTCAAAAGCGACGATAGTGAGAAGGTTACAGAGATCTTGTGGAAGGGAAGCAAAGAGAGTATATGTGCGGGTTGTGTGTGTATTGTTCCAGTCACGGTATTGTGCCTTTTTTGTTATTTGTAAGTTGATTAGTAATGTAAGCAGGTGTCAGTTAGCTGCTTAGTAATGTAAGCAGGTGTCAGTTAGCTCCTTAGTAATGTAAGCAGGTGTCAGTTAGCTCCTTAGTAATGTAATCAGGTGTCAGTTAGCTCCTTAGTAATGTAATCAGGTGTCAGTTAGCTCCTTAGTAATGTAATCAGGTGTCAGTTAGCTCCTTAGTAATGTAATCAGGTGTCAGTTAGCTCCTTAAAATGTAAGTTGATTAGTAATGTAAGCAGGTGTCAGTTAGCTTCTTTGTAATGTAAGCAGGTGTCAGTTAGATCCTTAGTAATGTAAGTTGATTAGTAATGTAAGCAGGTGTCAGTTAGCTCCTTACAATGTAAGTTGATTAGTAATGTAAGCAGGTGTCAGTTAGCTCCTTACAATGTAAGTTGATTAGTAATGTAAGCAGGTGTCAGTTAGCTCCTTACAATGTAAGTTGATTAGTAATGTAAGCAGGTGTCAGATAGATCCTTAGTAATGTAAGCAGGTCAGTTAGCTCCTTAGTAATTTAAGTTGATTAGTAATGTAAGCAGGTGTCAGTTAGATCCTTAGTAATGTAAGCAGGTGTCAGTTAGCTCCTTAGAATGTAAGTTGATTAGTAATGTAAGCAGGTGTCAGTTAGCTCCTTAGTAATGTAAGCAGGTGTCAGTTAGCTCCTTAGTAATGTAAGCAGGTGTCAGTTAGCTCCTTAGTAATGTAAGCAGGTGTCAGATAGCTCTTTAGTAATGTAAGCAGGTGTCAGTTAGCTCCTTAGTAATGTAAGCAGGTGTCAGTTAGCTCCTTACAATATAAGTTGATTAGTAATGTAAGCAGGTGTCAGCTCCTTAGTAATGTAAGCAGGTGTCAGTTAGCTACTTAGTAATGTAAGCAGGTGTCAGTTAGCTCCTTAGTAATGTAAGCAGGTGTCAGATAGCTCTTTAGTAATGTAAGCAGGTGTCCGTTAGCTCCTTAGTAATGTAAGCAGGTGTCAGTTAGCTCCTTAGTAATGTAAGCAGGTGTCAGTTAGCTCCTTACAAAATAAGTTGATTAGTAATGTAAGCAGGTGTCAGCTCCTTAGTAATGTAAGCAGGTGTCAGTTAGCTACTTAGTAATGTAAGCAGGTGTCAGTTAGCTCCTTTGTAATGTAAGCAGGTGTCATTTAGCTCCTTACAATGTAAGTTGATTAGTAATGTAAGCAGAAGTCAGTTAGCTAATTAGTAATGTAAGCAGGTGTCAGTTAGCTCCTAAGTAATGTAAGTTGATTAGTAATGTAAGCAGGTGTCAGTTTGCTCCTTAGAATGTAAATTGATTAGTAATGTAAGCAGGTGTCAGTTAGCTCGTTAGTAATGAAAGCAGGTGTCAGTTAGCTCCTTAGTAATGTAAGTTGATTAGTTTTTTTTTTTTTTTTTTTTAACACCCCAATGAGAGGACTGCACTTAACAACCGAAACCAAAACCAACCCCACCCGATACACGAAACCCCTTACCCTACACCTCCCCACCAACCTCACTCACACCTCATACACCCTGAAACTAAACCCTCACCCCCCCACCTCCAAACACACTCATACTGCAACACCCCCCCCCCTTTAAAACAAAAAACTCCTCACCCGCCAAACCCCTCCCCCCCCACAACCACACCAAAAACCCCTTATACTTGGAACAAGCCCTAAACACCCCCCCTCTCCACTCCTAACAACTGTTGCATTGTCAAAACCCTATATGCAGCCGGAAATTTAGAAACCCAAACTCTGCCATAAACCTCCCTATTCCTACATTTTGTTCTATAAATTCCCGCAGCCAAAGCATGAATTAAAACCTCGCTATTTGAACCCCTTATACCCCATGACAAAAACACGAACTCTAACATTATATAAACCAAAGCTCTATGCACTTCCTCCCCACACATCCCAAAGTCCAAACAAAGTGCCTTTAACACTGAAAACCACCCCCTCAATCAATCCCATAACCCCCCAATCCAAACCCTCACGCGCCCCCCCTCACAAAAATATACCACGTGAAACGCCGTTTCCCATTCACCACACCTATCACAAGACCCATCCCCTGTGACTCCCATCTCGAACAACTGAGCTTTCGCCGCCAGTATCCCATTTAAGAATCTGTAACCTGTTTCTCTCACCCTAGGCCTCACCTTCACCTTTTTTAACCAACCCCAAATACTCTTCCAATTATACAATGGATACACCTCAACTCCCTTTACTATCTTCTCCCTCACACTTGCCCTATCCAATCTGCTTACTCTCACACTCCCCGGATCCCTCAACACAAGTAGTACCCGTAACACCGCCTCACACTCCCTAAGCTCCCTACCCCCCCACCATTTCCTAACCTCACACATTACTGCACCCACCCTTCTACCCCTCAGCTCCCCCTTCATCATAAATTCCTGCTTTACAAACACACTTTTCAACCTTCTCAACGGAATCAAACCCATCCCTCCATTTTTAACACTTGTCTCCACCACCTCCCTACTCAACCAATGCCTTCCATTCCCCCAAATAAACCTAAGCACTCCCTTTTGTAGCCTTTTCACATCAGCATAATAATGGATAAACCGCCGCTCTAAACCACAATTTACTAAAATTAAAACATTAATGACCACCACCCTTTGCAACAGCGTTATGTCCCCAACTCCCCAGCCCCTCATTCGCTTCAAAGCTGAATCCACCACTTCCCCCAAATTCTTCTCTCTTGCTACCCTGCCATCACTACAAAACACTATCCCACAGATTTTTAAAGCTTCTACACATTGCCAACCCTCCCTTAAACCCAACGTTCCCCCACTCCAACTACCTACCTCTAATAGGTGTGATTTACATCTATTAACCCTCATTCCTGTTGCCTGACCAAAAAGCTCCACCCAACCTCTAACCCATCTCAAACTCTCCTCTGTCTTTATTAACAACGTAGTGTCATCTACATAACCTACTATCCCTGCCCTATCCTCCCCTATGTCCCCTTCTACCCTTAAACCCTCATCTACTACCCTATAAAAAGGATCTTGGAAACAAGCAAAGAGGATCTGTGACAGAGGACATCCCTGTCTCAGTCCCCTTCCCATGTTCACCGCCCACCCAACCATCCCATTTATTTGTATCCTCATCAACGCCTCTGCATATAAAGTTCTTACCCATCCTACAATTTCTTCTCCAAAACCTAGCCTTTGTAAGATATCTAACAGCACCCCTCTATTCACCCTGTCATAAGCCATCTGCCAATCCAGCCCCAACACTCCCCTCCTTGATTTACTTCAATAAACTCTTTTATTCTACTGTGACCGTTCCTAAAACTTCTCCCTGGTATCCCAAATTGTCCCTCGTGCAACATATTCCCTAAACCTCTTTTGATTCTATTAGCCAAAATCTTTGCAAATATCTTATAGTCAGTACACATGAGCGCAATAGTCCTATAGTCCTTAAACCCCTTTGGTGTTTTACATTTAGGCACTAACACTACAACTCCTGTCCTAACTGACTTCTAGATTACTCCTGTCTCCCTCATGTCATTGAAGACCCTAACTAACACCCCTCTCAGCACCTGCCAGTCTTGCATGTATACTTCCCCCGGTAATCCATCTATACCTGGCGATTTTCCAGCCCTTAACCCTTTTACCGCCTCCCAAACTTCTTCTTCTGTTATGTCCCCCTCTATTGCCTTCCTATCATCCTCATTCAACCTTCTATTAATTCCCCCTAATAATTGGACACAAGCCCTCTCATCCCTTTCCTCTTCTGCAAACTTCCTACCAAACCAACACTCCACATAACCAGTCATCCCCTCTGTAGTTTACAACACTCTTCCCACCTCATACCCCCCCATCTCCTTTTCCACCTCTACAGATGTCAGCAACATACCCTGTCTACACTTCTGAAATTGCCTCAACACCACCGCAGATGCCTTATCCCCCCTTAACACCTCCTCCATCCCACTTCGTACCCGTAAAGCGTGAAACCTCTCATACTGAATGTCTTTCAGAGCCCTTCTTACTCCCTCAACACTCTCTGCATGCCTTTCCCTGCTTTCCCCACCATAACTATCCCTCAATAAACCCTCTAAATACCTCTGATAACCATACCTATATCGAGCATCCTCCCTTCCCACCTTCTCAAAGTACTCCTTTATCCCCTTCTTCCCACACTCATTCCACCACCATGTACTACACCCCTCCCCCTCCACAGACCCTCCCACCATCCCTCAAAATCCACCATCCCCTCTACCCTATTAAACATTGCCACGTTAAGTTTCCAATAACTCGAGTATACCCTCACAGCCCCTTCCCAACCCGCTTGCATCAACACACCCTTGTGATCTGAAAAACCTACATCCAAACATTCCACTTTCTCCACCCCTACCGCTCTTGAAACATAAATCCTATCCAATCTAGCCACATAATTGCCCCTAAAAAAGGTGAATTCTACAGGCTCGCCCCGTCCTCCCACCGCATCGACAACCGCCACCGCATCCAAAACTTCCCGTAAGATCCTCAAAACACTACCTGTTCCTCTCGGCTCCACGTCCCTTACCCTAATAACGCTGTTCCAGTCTCCCGCAATGATGACCACCTGCGGCAGACCCCTGAAAGCATAAATTAATTCATCCCTCACGAATTGTTCCTTGACCCTATTATTTGAAATCGCCGGCATATACACTCCAATAAAACTAACCTGGACCTCCCCCCATTGACCATCAACCCTCACCACTCTCCCCCCTCCCTCTTCCCATGACTGCAATACAAATGGGCACGTGTCCCTAATACCCACAACCACACCCCCCTTGAACAACACAGAACCTCCCACAAAACACTGATATCCTTTCAACTTTAAATCCCACCCACACCTATAATTGTGCTCTTGAAAAAACACTACATCTACCCTGTACCTAATCAATGTCACTTCAACCCACTTTCGCTTGGCCTCATTTTTAAGGCCATTCACGTTCATACTTAAACACAGGAAGGTAACGGTTGAGGTTTCCCTTTTGGTTTCGGTTGTTTTCTCTCCAAAGTTATACCTGTGACCCCTCCTCTCCCACCCTTCCTGTCACCTCCCATCCCCCCTTTACCCTTATCACCCCCACTACCTCTAGCTCTTGTCTGTTGTCCAACTACAACTTCAGACCAAATTTTCTTACCAGGTCTCTGTGCTGGTGTGAGGACATCATTACCAGCCTCCTCACCAGTTCTCTTCCTAGATTCTACCCTGTCTCTCTGGTCTTCATTTACCTGCTCATTGTGCACCTCCACCTCCACCTGTATGACATCCAACACAGCTTTACCACACCCCTCTCCTGCTGCCTCACCACCACCCACCTGTTCCTGGTTCTGCTCCAGAACCCCAATGCCACACACCTCACTGGTTGACCCCTCCAATGTCAGCTCTTCACCTTCAAGAATCTCATTGAGATCCCTCAAAATCTCAGCCTCCTGACCAGTTATACCTTCCTCTTCCGTGTCTGGCCCAGTCTTTTCCCCTTCTGACACCTCTTCCTCCATGCTCCTCCCACTCATCCTTTGTTCCTCCATCTCCGCTCTGTCCACCTCCACGCTCCATGATGTCTTCTCTTCTCCCTGCATCGCCGCACACTCCATGCCTCCTTCTGTTCCATCCTTCGTTACATTCCTTACTTCGTTTCTCTGTCGCTGCTCTGCTCCACCTCGACGCCAATCCTCTCTCCTTTGGCTACACTCAGCAGCCAAGTGACCCGGCTTTCCACACAGTCGACATGTCCTCACCTGCCCTGGGTATGTGACGTACACCTGTGTGCGAAAATTCTCCATAAGTACATAAGAGGGAATAGGTTTCCTCAAGGAAATTTTGATGGAGTATGTTCCCTCTAAAGCGCCAGCATATATCCCCTGCGCCCAGCGTCCTATGTTTACAGCATGTATTATGCCATAACTCTTAAATACATCTTTAATATCCTGTTGTCCGGATTCAAAGGGCACATTATGCACCTTAATCCACTTAAAAGTGGCAGAAACATCTTTCAAACATACCTCTAGGCCTTGATGTACCACTAACTTTTTCTCCTGGTATGTATCGACGACTCGTTGATAAGCTGCAGTGCAAGCTAATTTGATGAAGATCCTCCTTGCACCGTTTAATGATATGCCATAAATCTCATGTGATAATCCAAAAGTGTCTCGTATAATTGCAGGCAGTAGAACCTCTGCATTAGACGGATATATGGCACCCTGGACCAAGTCAACACAGACCGTGTTCACTCTCCTCCTGTAACCGACGTCCATCATTTGAAAATGACGTTGACGTTGATGAGAGGGCTTGTGTCCAATTATTAGGGGGAATTAATAGAAGGTTGAATGAGGATGATAGGAAGGCAATAGAGGGGGACATAACGGAAGAAGAAGTTTGGGAGGCGGTAAAAGGGTTAAGGGCTGGAAAATCGCCAGGTATAGATGGATTACCGGGGGAAGTATACATGCAATACTGGCAGGTGCTGAGAGGGGTGTTAGTTAGGGTCTTCAATGACATGAGGGAGACAGGAGTAATGGAGAAGTCAGTTAGGACAGGAGTTGTAGTGTTAGTGCCTAAATGTAAAACACCAAAGGGGTTTAAGGACTATAGGACTATTGCGCTCATGTGTACTGACTATAAGATATTTGCAAAGATTTTGGCTAATAGAATCAAAAGAGGTTTAGGGAATATGTTGCACGAGGGACAATTTGGGATACCAGGGAGAAGTTTTAGGAACGGTCACAGTAGAATAAAAGAGTTTATTGAAGTTTATCAAGGGGGGGGGAGTCTTGGGGCTGGACTGGCAGATGGCTTATGACAGGGTGAATAGAGGGGTGCTGTTAGATATCTTAGAAAGGCTAGGTTTTGGAGAAGAAATTGTAGGATGGGTAAGAACTTTATATGCAGAGGCGTTGATGAGGATACAAATAAATAGGATGGTTGGGTGGGAGATGAACATGGGAAAGGGACTGAGACAGGGATGTCCTCTGTCACAGATCCTCTTTGCTTGTTTCCAAGATCCTTTTTATAGGGTAGTAGATGAGGGTTTAAGGGTAGAAGGGGACATAGGGGAGGATAGGGCAAGGATAGTAGGTTATGTATATGACACTACGTTGTTAATAAAGACAGAGGAGAGTTTGAGATGGGTTAGAGGTTGGGTGGAGCTTTTTGGTCAGGCAACAGGAATGAGGGTTAATAGAAGTAAATCACACCTATTAGAGGTAGATAGTTGGAGTGGGGGAACGTTGGGTTTAAGGGAGGGTTGGCAATGTGTAGAAGCTTTAAAAATCTGTGGGATAGTGTTTTGTAGTGATGGCAGGGTAGCAAGAAAGAAGAATTCGGGGGAAGTGGTGGATTCAGCTTTGAAGCGAATGAGGGGCTGGGGAGTTGGGGACATAACGCTGTTGCAAAGGGTGGTGGTCATTAATGTTTTAATTTTTAGTAAATTGTGGTTTAGAGCGGCGGTTTATCCATTATTAGATGCTGATGTGAAAAGGCTACAAAGGGAGTGCTTAGGTTTATTTGGGGGAATGGAAGGCATTGGTTGAGTAGGGAGGTGGTGGAGACAAGTGTTAAAAATGGAGGGATGGGTTTGATTCCGTTGAGGAGAAGGTTGAAAAGTGTGTTTGTAAAGCAGGAATTTATGATGAAGGGGAGCTGAGGGGTAGAAGGGTGGGTGCAGTAATGTGAGGTTAGGAAATGGTGGGGGGTAGGGAGCTTAGGGAGTGTGAGGCGGTGTTACGGGTACTACTTGTGTTGAGGGATCCGGGAGTGTGAGAGTAAGCAGATTGGATAGGGCAAGTGTGAGGAGAAGATAGTAAGGGGAGTTGAGGTGTATCCGTTGTATAATTGGAAGAGTATTTGGGGTTGGTTAAAAAGGTGAAGGTGAGGCCTAGGGTGAGAGAAACAGGTTAC
>WNWK01054178.1:0-11637 GCA_009830355.1 Cherax destructor | reverse complement strand
GAGTATACAATAATTAGAAGAGAATTAAAATTAAAGTAAACTGAAAAATATTGAGAATGTGTAGAAAATTCTGATTATCACCCACAGTATTATAAAATTAACTTACACTAGTTCCTACCTTTATAAACAGAACCATAACACTGACTAAAGTAGGCTAAATAATAAGCTGAAAGAAAGTGGATAAAATTGTGAGAGGCAGCTATGGCCAAGACGATTGGGTAACAGACCAAAAAAAAACAAAATGGATAATGGGCTTTTCAAGAGGATGCCTCAGTGTTAGTGATGGGTACTTGATCCAATTATTTTTATTATAATCAAGGGGGAAGCGCTAAACCCGTAGGATTATACAGCACCTGTGGGGTTGGATGTGGAAAGTATTCAGGCTTAATTTAGGGAACTGGAGCACAGATCCAGTTCCCTAGATCAAGAGCCCCTCATCAGCATCAAGGAACCTCCCTTGAGGGTACTTGATCCAAGGAATTGTAGCTACAGCTCCCTTCCTTGAATGAAGCCTGACTGCCTTTCAATCACCAAGCATTACATGACCCCTATGGATATAGCAATATATTATTATTTATTATTATAATCAAAAGAAGTGCTAAACCACAGGGAATATAGCAATATAGATTGACATCAATATTATAATAATGAGCCAGAAAGGACATAGTAGACTATTACCATAAAAATCTGAAACTCGCTATTTAAATAGTGGGTACAAATGACAGGATGAGATTTTATGACTTATTTGTACTGTAATTTGGACCCTTCAAGAGGTGCCTTGATGCTGGCGAAGGGCTCTTGATCCAAATAATTGGAGCTGCCTTCCGTTTCCTTGCATTAAATCTGATTTTCTCCTATTCCCTAACACACCTTCCCATGAATGCAATAACTACGTAATTAGAAATTAGATACAACTACATTGTGCACCTACCATGATCTATATGACAGTTTACAAGGTTATATATAAGCAAGAATTATGTTCACATGATGGCTTTTCCAGCTAAAGTACCGACTACTACTCGAGGAATTAGGGTATAAGTTAGTTTTACAATACATACAACCTTTGTACACCACCTAATGAGTAAGCATTTGTTGCACAAATTATTATTCTGGTAGATATTATTAAACAACAATACATTAATCTTCGCCTGGCAGCACGTCTGGGATAAGGAGGAGGAGGTGTTGATTCACCAGGAAATCTTCCGGCCCGGGTCTTTACCAGATGGCGACCCGGCTCCGGCTCCCTGGCGTGGGAGCAGCAGAGACCGAAGTCTTCCATGGGAGGGGGTAACCCTCAGCGGTGGGACCAACTGGTCCCAGGCCTAGCCATATTCGCCCACAAGCACGAGGCAGGTAGGTAGCTAGTTGCTAGGCCCCTCTGGTCTGCCACCTTCCCTGCCCCAAGGAGGCTGACGGGAAGGACAGGCTTGCGAGCTGCAGATGGTAGCAAGCTCCAGCCTTGGCACCTACCCTGCCCTAGAAGGGCTGGGTATGGTGATCGACCGTCTGGGATTAGTTAGTTAGTTCAGACTCTCAGGTAAGGACCCATTAGGGGCGAGGGGGAAGTGGGGACAGAAGAAGAATAGCCGGTGAGAGGAAGAGCTGAAGTAGAAGAGAAAGAGTCAGGACTAAACCCCACAGTCTAACTACTTTTCATTCCGTCTGGGATAATCAATGATTAATAACGACTTAAGTCAAGCACCAGACCTACAGATGAGGTAAGATTTAGGTAAAAAGGACACAAGTGCAACTAATGTGACATTTTATTGTGGCAATGTTTCGCTCGACAAAGCTCCTGGAGAGCGAAACGTTGCCACAATAAAATGTCACATTAGTTGCACTTGTGTCCTTTTACCTAACATATTGTCGGTAATTCTACCAACATTAATACAAGATTAATTCAAGTTATTTTAAGTTAGATGGGTTTCATTAAATTATATTTGTTTTTTTTACCATTTGCATAACAGAATACTACGTCATCTGTAAAAGTAACTTAATATTGTACAATTCAATCTATAATTAATGGCCGAAAAAACCGCCAAGAAACAATGCATAGCATATTAGGGGCTTTTGGCATGTACACCTCATTTATACCTAACTATATATCATTGTATCATGTCTACCTATGTATCATTGTACCATGTCTAAATAAATTATTATTATTATCTATTACCAAGGATAAGTTTAGTTCTTTGAAGCAAGAGGTCTTCTCTAGGCCATCAAGGCTCCTACCTGGTTGTAATATAATATCTAATAATATCTTTATTTACTACAAGTACATGTACAAGGTATACAGGCCTAGTTGCCATCAATGACATACTACTATATAGAAAGCCCAAAATGCTCAGCATTTTGGGCAAATTAGGTCAGTTTTGTCCGAGGATGTGACCCACACCAGTCCACTAACTTCCAGGTACCCATTTTACTGATGGGTGAACATAGATAACCGGTGTAAAGAAACACGCCCAATGTTTCTACCCTCGCTGGGAATCGAACCCAGACCCTCGCCGTGATGGAGCCACTTCACCAGTGATTTTTCCCGAGTTCTGGTAAAAATGGGAGTGGCAGCTTTCGTAGGAGTCTGAATAATTTAAATAATGTATCTAAGGACTCTAACGTAGTAGCGTGCCAGACATAAATGGCGGGATAGACTCTTGGCACCATGGAACAGAGGGATGCCATCGTCTGGGTTTAACAATTGTTGGTAAATGGTATCGTGCAAATCCATGGTCGCCTTGATGAAGATAGGGCAGACGCGACGGCGGGAGAGAGATTGTGTTGGGATGTGCTGTGTCTGAGTCAATATTGAGTCTTGACCCCTCAAAGGAGATCCCTTGATACTGGTGCGGCGATTTTGATCCAAGGAAATGGTTCTATCTTCCCTTTCCTTAGAACCTAATTTCCCGCTGTAGGACCTCTACGAGTTTAGAGCTCCTCCCATAAATGTGCTCCATGGAGGAGCACAGGCGAACACAATAAGTTTACCAAAAACCCACACTTACTGCCTCTGAAATGGAATAGTACACTCTCCTAAGTGTACTATTCTATTTCAGAGGCAGTAACTCAGCTTCAGTTGAAATGGCATATACTTCACGTCTGCGTGGGACTTAAGAAGAGAGAGTTAGAAATTAAACTAATCAGAGGTTAAGGTTGAAAATAAATTCTATGTTGTCTGACAAAAGGCACATTATTATTATTGTAATCAAAAAGAAGCGTTAACCCTACAATGGTCATACAGCAATAAACATTACAATATATTTAAAGATGAATTAATAATTATGTTGTGGCCCTTGGCGTCTTGCCATGAGATGACAGTGGAATAGAAGTGTCTGATGTGGCCATTACTTGGTATAAATAATTAAAAGCCACATAAAGGCTAGTTATTATTTTTTTGTGGCTTAATTCACATCTGCATAAATAACTTATAACTGTAACCAGATATATGCATATAAATAATTACCATCGTAACTTGCTTAGCTTCCAAATTATTATTATTATTATAATAATGGGGAGCGCTAAACCTGTAGGATTATACAGCGCATGTAGGGGGGGTGGGAGGGAAGGTATTCAGGCTCAATTCAGGGAACTGGAGCACAGATCCAATTCCCTAGATCAAGAGCCCCTCACCAGCCTCAAGGAACCTCCCTTGAGGTGTTAGTTACCAAAACTTTGCGACTCAGTCTAATCTAACTACTACCCACACCATGGGTATGGTACACAGTAAAAGGTATTAAACTGAACTGTGTAGTCATGTGAATATTGTTTTCCACAACCGACAGTGATAAAATGCTATGGTCAAAAACCCAGTTGAAATTTCATTATAAATATCTGGTTGACCAACAATTCAGACCTGATCAGCCGGGCTGTGGTTCGTACGTTGGACTGCGTGCGGCCAGCAGTAACAGCCTGGTTGATCAGGCTCTGGTCCAACAGGAGGCCTGGTCACAGACCGGGCCGCGGGGGCGTTGACCCCTGGAATTCTCTCCAGGTAGACTCCAGGTAGACCAACGATACTGCCAGCTGGATGCTGGTCGACTGGAGTGGGTGACATGATGGATTGCAACTATGTCGTATTATTTCTATTATACTATTTAAGAGGAAGTCACAGCCATACAGAACCTGTGGAATTAGAGGCAACCAGGTTCGATCTAAGGAGGAGAAGAACAGTTAATTCCTTGGATCGAGAACCCTTACCAATATCAAGGAAACTCTCTTGAGGAAACAGTATACCACACACAGGGCTCAGCCTTGGAGTCTCAAAGCTGAACCCTGTTTTTGGTCTGAATCGAAATGCGTAGAAAAACTAATGTGAAATGGCATCGTTAAGTCTTTGTAACTTGCTCAGCTAAAAACTTTGAGGCCCAGTCCCTGGACCCATTATGTACCTCTGTAATCTTTTGACTACCGCCCACAGGATGGGTATGGGGTGCATAATACAGATATTAAATTAACTAAGTTTGTTAGGTCAGGACAACGCTTTCCAAGCCAATACCGACGTCACTGCGTTAGTGCCTTTAGTATACCTGGAGGATGTTTCGGGGGTCAACGCCCCCGCGACCCGGTCCATGACCAGGCCTCATGGTGGACCAGGGCCTGATCAACCAGGCTGTTACTACTGGCCGCACGCAAACCGAGGAGCGGGGAGAAATTCCTGATCCCTCAGTGTGAGATGAGGACGCTATATAATAATAATAATAATTATTATAATAATAATCTTTATTTCGGGCAAATTAAGTCAATCTTGTCCCCAGGATGTAACCCACACCAGTCGACTAACACCCAGGTACCTATTTTACTGCTAGGTGAACAGGGACAGCAGGTCTCTTAAAGAAACACGGTACCGGGGATCGAACCACGAACCTCAATTTGCAAGTTGAGTGCGCTAGCAATCGAGCCATGGTACACCCATCAAGCAACCCACGAGCCATGGGACACCCATCAAGCAACCCACGAGCCATGGGACACCCATCAAGCAACCCACGAGCCATGGGACACCCATCAAGCAACCCACGAGCCATGGGACACCCATCAAGCAACCCACGAGCCATGGGACACCCATCAAGCAACCCACGAGCCATGGGACACCCATCAAGCAATCCACGAGCCATGGGACACCCATCAAGCAACCCACGAGCCATGGTACACCCATCAAGCAACCCACGAGCCATGGGACACCCATCAAGCAACCCACGAGTCATGGGACACCCATCAAGCAATCCACGAGCCATGGGACACCCATCAAGTAACCCACGAGCCATGGGACACCCATCAAGCAACCCACGAGCCATGGGACACCCATCAAGCAACCCACGAGCCATGGGACACCCATCAAGCAACCCACGAGCCATGGGACACCCATCAAGCAACCCACGAGCCATGGGACACCCATCAAGCAACCCACGAGCCATGGTACACCCATCAAGCAACCCACGAGCCATGGGACACCCATCAAGCAACCCACGAGTCATGGGACACCCATCAAGCAATCCACGAGCCATGGGACACCCATCAAGTAACCCACGAGTCATGGTACACCCATCAAGCAACCCACGAGTCATGGGACACCCATCAAGCAACCCACGAGCCATGGGACACCCATCAAGCAACCCACGAGTCATGGGACACCCATCAAGCAACCCACGAGTCATGGGACACCCATCAAGCAACCCACGAGTCATGGGACACCCATCAAGCAACCCACGAGTCATGGGACACCCATCAAGCAACCCATGAGCAACACGGTGAGAATGAAGCTTCAAGAAAAACACGAGTAATAGTAGAGGTTCTCAAGACTCACATTAGTGTAAGGAGTCTTGAGAATGTGATTGGTGCCGTTGAAGACGACGCAGGAAGTAGCTGGCGGCTGGATGAAGCCTATGGCGAGTGTGAAGAGGATCCATGACCCCACCGAACACAGCAGCAGCATCTTGCCCTTATGGAACCTGAACACGTAAAAGGTTTATATATAATGAAGTTCCACGTGAGAACCTAAGCTTCATTATGAAAAGTAGGTTCAAAACTGTCAGGAATACCATCTTCACTCTCTATTCAGTTTATTATAATATATTTAACGTTTTGAATGTTTCTTCATCATTACTACCAGCTAGGCAACTGCTCAAGAAGAAATTTATCGCCTAGCTGGTAGTAATAAGTTATCTCAAGTTATATACACTGATGGATCTAAACAGGAGTCTTCTGGCAGGGCTGCATCTGCTCTGGTTGCCACCTCCCTAGTTAAGAACAATAATAATTTTTTTGAACTAGGCATAAGAATTAACAACTGGGCGTCTACACTGCAAACTGAATTGTTTGCAATCCTTATGGCACTAAAGCTAACTTATGACACTGAGCTTGACTCTATCATTATTACTGATTCTATGTCATCATTGAAGGCTCTTGACTCCTATAATGACTCTAACAGCATGCTCATTGGAGAAGCCAGGTATAGATACTCAAAATCCGGGACAAAGGAATTAAAGTACATTTGCTATGGATTCCGTCACACATTGGATTACTCCTTCATGATAAAGTTGATATGTTAGCCAAGAAGAGCACCCATAAGGAGAATGTAGAATATAACTTTGGTATATCTGTGTCTAGCATTAGGAATAATATTAGGAGAGAAATAAATAATGAAAATGATAGCTATAGGAATGCAGTTAGAAGCCTGAGTAGATCTATAACCCACTATGATAACATGAATGTAGATAAGTATGTTTATGGAGCAACTTGCAATGTGAACAGACTGACTGATGTTGTAGTGGCCAGGCTTCGGCTTGGCTACAAGTACTTCTGGCAGTTTGGGAGATACACAGATGATGATCAAACTAAATGCAAATTATGTGATCAGGCATATGGTCACTGTCTTGAACACTATGTGCTGAATTGTCCACTTATTGAGGAATATAGAGATAGACAGTATAATAACCTATGTGACATGTCAAGATATCTTATTAGTGAAGGTAAGATACCACTTATTCTAAGCAAATTTCCTAAATTTGCTTGTAACAGATAAGTGAACTGTAGATATAAATCCAAATTAATTTCCATGAACGTGCCATCTGTGCTCATGATAATGCGAGCACAGGTGGGCATGTTTGTGGAGCAACTTGCAATGTGAGCAGACTGACTGATGTTGTAGTGGCCAGGCTTAGGCTTGGCTACAGGTACTTCTGACAGTTTGGGAGACAGATGATGATCAAACTAAATGCAAATTATGTGATCAGGCATATGGTCACTGTCGTGAACACTATGTGCTTAATTGTGCACTTATTGAGGAATATAGAGATAGACAATATAATAACCTATGTGACATGTCAAGATATCTTATTCATGAAATAAGATACCTGCTTGTAACAGATAATTGAAATGTAGATATGAACCCAAATGTACAATTGTTAACCCCTTTGGGGCCTAGTGCCTAGGCCTTTTGTGTATCCATATGCTCTTGCGCTACCGTCCACAGGATGGATATGGGGTGCACAATAAACTAGCCACTTCGGTGGCAAAATCTAAAAATCTCTTCATCCATCGTCAGAATAAAAAATTGTATTACAATGCTATTAAAATATTATTTGGAAATAATACGAAAAACTCATACAAGTTAAAATACTAATTAAAATATATAAGTATAAAGTAAGCGACTCAAAAACACTATACGTATTAGTACTTAGTAGTAGTAGTAGTAGTATAGTAGTAGTAGTAGTAATAGTAGTAGTAGAGTAGTAGTAGTAGTACTTAGTAGTAGTACTAGAGTAGTTGTAGCATAGTAGCAGAAGTAGTAGTAATAACAGTAGTAGTAGTAATTGTAGTAGAGACAGTAGTACTAGTAGTAGTAGTAGTAATAGTAACACAGTAGTAGTAGTAGTAATAGTAACACAGTAACACAGTAGTAGCGGCCCTTGCGGGCCGCTAGCCTCATAGCAGTGCTCCTTCCCATATGACTGTCTACTCTACTACCTTTACTACTACCTTTACTACTACCACTACTACCACTACTCCTACATTTCCCCACTCTCTTGTACCCTCCCCTGTCTGCCTGCCTATAAATACCCTTCCTCTGTCTCTGTGTGTTAGTGTGACTTTGTAAATGGTCCAAGTCGGGCCGAAACGTCGTCGTAAGCTCCTCTCTTTTATATGTGCGGGTTGTGTGTGTATAACACTAGTAGTAGTAGTAATAGTAACACAGTAGTAGTAGTAATAATAACACAGAAGTAGTAGTAGTAATAGTAACACAGTAGTAGTAGTAATAGTAACACAGTAGTAGTAGTAGTAATAGTAACACAGTAGTAGTAGTAGTAATAGTAACACAGTAGTAGTAGTAGTAATAGTAACACAGTAGTAGTAGTAATAGTAACATAGTAGTAGTAGTAGTAATAGTAACAAAGTAGTAGTAGTAGTAGTAATAGTAACACAGTAGTAATAGTAACAGAGTAGTAACAATAGTAACACAGTAGTAGTAATAGTAACACAGTAGTAGTAGTAATAGTAACACAGTAGTAGTAGTAATAGTAACACAGTAGTAGTAGTAGTAGTAATAGTAACACAGTAGTAGTAGTAGTAGTAATAGCAACACAGTAGTGGTAGTAGTAATAGTAACAAAGTAGTAGTAATAGTAACACAGTAGTGGTAGTAGTAATAGTAACAAAGTAGTAGTAATAGTAACATAGTAGTAGTAGTAATAGTAACATAGTAGTAGTAGTAATAGTAACATAGTATTAGTAATAGTAACATAGTATTAGTAGTAATAGTAACGTAGTAGTAGTAATAGTAACATAGTAATAGTAATAGTAACATAGTAGTAGTAGTAATAGTAACATAGTAGTAGTAGTAATAGTAATATAGTAGTAGTAGTAATAGTAACATAGTAGTAGTAGTAATAGTAACATAGTAGTAGTAGTAATAGTAACATAGTAGTAGTAGTAATAGTAACATAGTAGTAGTAGTAATAGTAACATAGTAGTAGTAATAGTAACATAGTAGTAGTAGTAATAGTAACATAGTAGTAGTAGTAACACAGTAGAAGTAGTAGTAACACAGTAGTAGTAGTAGTAGTAGTAGTAGTAGAGTAGCAGTAGAGTAGTAACATCTGTATCAACACTAAATAATGGGTTTAATGGCCACCAACAACAAACATTTATATTAGAAACAGACTGAATAGATTTTTAACGTTATTTTTATATTTACAGCCAATCTGAGCTTGTTATAAACCAGGTGATTCCAGCTTGCTATAAACCAACAGATTCCAGCTTGCTATAAACCAGCTGATTCCAGCTTGCTATAAACTAACAGATTCCAGCTTGCTATAAACCAGCTGATTCCAGCTTGCTATAAACCAACAGATTCCAGCTTGCTATAAACCAGCTGATTCCAGCTTGCTATAAACTAACAGATTCCAGCTTGCTATAAACCAGCTGATTCCAGCTTGCTATAAACCAACAGATTCCAGCTTGCTATAAACCAGCTGATTCCAGCTTGCTATAAACCAGCTGATTCCAGCTTTCTATAAACCAGCTGATCTTAGCTGTTGTAAGCCAATTAATCCTAGCCTTTTATAAACCGGCAGATCCTAGCTTGTTGTAAGCCACCTGATCTCAGTTCGGATCATACATGAATACCTCCTATTCTCCAGGTACTGTATGTGGTAAACCATGAATTTCCGCTTCCCCATGAATAATAATAATGGAAAGTGTAGTACACTTTTTGAGTGAATGTTAATGGAGTGAAAGCATATTTGTATTAAAGAATGGGTGGCTGGGGAAGTGTGTTAGTGCTCTAGATAGAGAGGTAGAACGGTCGAAAAAGAAACACAAATGCAGTATAATGCGAACCTTCATTAACAACGTTTCGTCCATACAGTGGGCGAAACGTCGTCAATAAAGGACGCATTATACTGCATCTGTCTCTTATTCCATCATGTCGATATTTTATACCATTTGTCTCCAGAGGGTCAGAGTATGGAAAAGATGACTGAATATGGTGAAAACTGTTGTCAGGTGGTGGTGGGATATGTAGACCTACTATTGTGTGCCGCCGAAGGAAAACCTATTGAATGTGTGCCCTAAGATAAAGGCCCATTGATTATGTGACCTAGGAGAAAGGCCTACTATTGATTGTGACTTAGGAGGAAGTCCCTAATTGGTTGTGACCTAGGGGGAAATCGTTTATTGATTATGTGCCGGAGACGACGTGACTTTATACCCTAGGAAGAAAGCCTACCATTGATTGTGAGACCTAGGAGGAAAGCCTACTATTGATTGTGTCGGAGGAAGGTCTATTGATTGTGCCCTAGAAGTCTTACTACAGTTTGACTGTTCCCTAGGATGAAGGCCTACTGCTAGGTGCCCCAGGAGAAACACCTAGTGACTCGTTGGAGGGTATGAGAATGGCTGGAGGTGTAGAATGCGACGCTACATAGATTATCTGTAGACAGTTACAAGGGACTCTGCTGTCTCCGCAACCCGGAAAATAATAATTTTAATGGTTATAATTATAACTATTGTTTTAAAGGGGTGGCCCGGAAAGTCAGGAAAAGGCCTCAGTCAGATGACCAAAAGCTTCCGCTGCGGGTCATCTTTTGACTCAGACCTACGTCAGGAAGTGCTTGTCCAGTTTCCTGACGAACCTACCTAACCTAACCCGCCACCCGACCCCAAACCAGTCCTCATTACGCCCATGGACTGCCTAAATGGCGGCATATATTCGTTTTGATATTTTTTTAGGGTAATCTATCAACAATTAAAAATATAAAAAGAAAATGTCATTAATAAAAGTGCACTAGAAGGTTCTTTGTAGAAAATTAGAAAATAAATCAGGGTTTACCCGATACAGTTGTTTTGTATATATCAATTGACAATGTAAAACTATACAAAAAGAAAATGAAAGGAACAACTATGATGATCATCTATAATACAGGGAGGTGGTTTGATGTCAAATATGTCTCACCTGTCAGCCATGGATCCCCAGAAGGGTGCTGCAATAAACTCTACGAATGGTCTGATGCCGATGAGTATACCTGTCTGTAAAGGATTCATCCCCATCTGTTTGAAATAAACAGCCATCAGGGGAAACAGACATCCGAAGGCAGCGAAAAAGAAGAAATAGAAGGTCTTGGCGATAAGCAATTCCTGATTGACGTTATTACAGAACATATCTAAGAAATCAGAGCGGCCGCGGATTTTGTGGGTAGCATCTTTGGGTTCAGGGTAGGCTGAGGGGTCAACCTCGCCTGCGGCATTAGGGTCCACGTAGGGGCGGGTCCCTGGGATCATGGGTGGTGACTTTATGGCTCCTGGGCCCTGGGACTGATCCGCAGGGTCTGTATAAAATTGAGTTTGTTGCTGCTGCTGTTCCATGGTGTATCCTTGGTAGTTATCGTTTCGTATAGAATCCATAGTCTAACAATAACCTGACTTTCACAGATGAAGGTATTTTTGCTATGTCTTGCCACTTCGGGGCATTGATAGAACTGCCGCAGTGACTTAATAACAGCAGATGTAATGTGGTGTGAGTTTTCTCTTAAATCCTTTCCCGACAGTCAGGTTTCAGGAGACTGCCGGTCGATACGACCTGAGGTGAAGCCAAGGCAAATTTTCGTTTCTTATTGTATCATTGTACCTCACCCACACCCAGACATCC
>WNWK01054177.1:0-11638 GCA_009830355.1 Cherax destructor | reverse complement strand
TACAATGTTTATATGCTATCAGTGGGTGTCGGGATGGATAGTAAACAACGTTTTCTCTGATGAAGCTTTAAAAAAAACTGAAATCTGGCGTCTGGTGCAGAAACCGCCCTTCACCCCTTTTTGTTTACAATTCTCGGCATGAATTATTCTTCTTCCCCCTTTTGTTTATGATGGCATCAAAAGGTAGTTGTTAGAAACTATTAAACTCAGTGAACATGATAATAATATGGCTGTGTAGTGTAAAAATTGGCTGTGTAGTGAAAAAATTGGCTGTGTAGTGTAGCCCAGGGGGGGGGCTAAACGTGTCCCGTCTACAGGATACCTACGCTAAATTTCCCTAAAATAAATACTACACCCTCTCCTTACTTTAAAGACTACAAATATTTTAAAGTAAGTAATAAATGTACTGTGGAAAAAAAAAAGGAAGAAACCCCCAAAAAGGACTTGGTCCCTGAAAAAGGGAAAGGGGGATTCCCTTCCAAACAATAGCAACCCTCCTTTTTCCCCCATCCTCCCGTCTTCCACACATCAACAACTCTTCAATAAAGGTAAGTGTCAAGTTACTATTGTTTAATTCTTAATGTGTCATTGTTTTCTGTGTAATTAAATGTATATTTAATAAAAAAAATTTTTGTTAATACTTTTGGGTGTCTGGAACAGATTAATTTGATTTAAATTATTTCTTATGGGGAAACGGTTTTAAAATTGTGAATTTTGAATTTGGGCACTCTCTGGAACAGATTAATCACGATTTTCAAGGGCCCATTATGCCCAAACCACCTCAACAACCTCCCCCCTCAGCTCTCTGGATAAAAATTTTTAGAAACCCCACCTCACCCTAATTTCCAAGCTATAACCAGCATAATTTTTCCCCAAACATTGCCTTCAGACAGACACCCCGCTCCAGCCTCCTCCTCGCGCAACATTCACAACCCATGTTACACCCATATACGGTGTTGTTACCACTATTCTTTCAAAATTTCACTCTGCCTCCAGGGATAATGTTCTTTTTCTCCACAGATGTCAAATGCACCACTTACCTTTTTTTTTCATCAATTTTTTGGCTCACCTTGTCTTTTTATAACCATTTCCCCAAAAAGTCCACTAAATATCTGAACACATTCACTTCCCCCATACTCCCCCATTCTAATCTTATCCAATCTTTTTATTTCCCAAAAATTTGTTACCCCCATCCCCTTTCACTTTCCTAGGTCCATTTTTAATTTCCTTTTTTACATACCCCCCAAATTCGTCACCAACCTTTGCAACTTCTATTCAAAATTTCCCCCAAAGCAAAGTGTCATCGGGAAAATAACTGTGACAACCCCTTTTTGTATTGATTCCACATATTTTAACCCACACTTCTCCCCAACCCCCTAGAGTTTGCTTCTTTTAAAAAAACCCCAATCTATAAATATGTTAAAACAACCATGGTGACATCACACCCCTGTCTAAGGCCTATTTTTACTGGAAAATAATATCTCCCCCAAAACCCTAACCTGAACCTCACTATCCTCAAAAAAACTCTAACAGCATTCTGCAACCTCAATGCCCTATTCCATACACTTGCAAATTGCCAATTGCCCCCCTATCCACCCTATCATATCCCTTTTTCAAAAACCATGAATGCAATGAAATTTTTTACCTTTATCTAAATATCCAAATTATATGTTTCAATGTAAACACTGAGGCGAGCTCAAATTTTTGGAAAAAATTTCAACTGTAGTTTTACTACCACCCCCCCTTTCCCAAAAAACTCAAAACCTGACATTAATAACCCTCACCCTACCATTTTACAAATTATACCCAGTACCAATATCCCACCATAAAAAAAGGTGAAAATGAAATGTTGCCTCAAATTCAATGTGAGAATAGAAATAAAGAAAATTTTTATTACTGCGGGCCCTTTTTTAAAAGTCATGCAGATGAAGAGGGGGGTGAGGGATGAAAATACTAATTCTGTCAATGCAATGTTGTGTCAGATTTGATTGGGGAGAGGGGAAGGGGGGGAAGGGAATGTGGGGGAGGAAAAGAGGTAAGGAAAAGGAGAAGAATGGGAATGAAGGAAAGAAAAAAAAAGGGAGAGGAGGGTTTAGACTATATAAACCCTATTTTAAAATACTAAAAGGGGGATATGGTGACCCGTAATGGGAGGGGGGAAAAAAGAAAAAAATTGTTTCCATAATTTTAACAATAATGAATACTAACCAAAAGGCTTATCATTTTTCACCCATTGACCCAAAATTTTGTTTCTGGGTTTTGAGGTCCCTTAAATGGGGGTTTTTCTGTATTTTTTCTTTTTATAAAAATTATTAAATTTTAAAGGAATATTAAGGGAAAATCTAAGATAAAAATGGCCTAAAAAAAAATTCAACCAAAATGTTAGAAACTAATTTTAGGAAAAGGTAAATAAACTACTACATACCAGAAAAATTAAATTGTACTTTTTAAAAATAGTTATAAAAAATATGAAATCTTCAAGAAAAATCCTCATCCTTCTTACAGTTTGAAATTTACCTGCTCTTTTCCAACAGAGCCAAAAGGAAGCAAAGAATTGAGGGGTGGGGATGATGCAGTGTACAGGATACCCGGGAGCATCATCTCGTTCACTAACCCTCCCGTAGTAATGAACTATTGGGGGAAACAAACTTTTTCCCAGCTGAATGCCCCTCGATCCTGAAAAAGAAGGAATTGTGAAGAATATTACAGCAAAATAAAAGATACTGAAAATTTCAAGAATATTTCACTTTTTTTTTTTTTTTTCCCCCTGAAAAGGAGATGGATGTTGAGGAAAAAAAAAAATACTTATAACCTTTTATAAAAATTACAAAATTTCCCATTAACTCAACCCACAAATTCAGAGTGCCAGTGAAAATTTTTTTTTTAAATTATTTTCAAAAATTAGAGTATCTTTCTCCAAGGTTTTTATAAAAAATCATGGAAAACACATGGGGAAATTGGCAGTCTAGACATAATTTATGACAGCAATTATCCCCAGTTTGAGGTCAATTTTTAAAAATTTAAAGTAATTGGCTTATGCCAATTTTTTGATTAATGAATAAAACTCGCCATTCATCTATCAAAACCCCCTATAAAGTGAGAAGAAATCAAAATACAGTGGACCCCCGGTTTTTGATGCCCAAATGAACAATTATGAAAACAGGGCCCCCGGGATTTTTGCCCAAACTCAACTTTAAAGTGCTTTTGTGTTTTTTTTGGGAACAAACCTGGAACAGCATTTGAACAGTTCTAAAAACAAATTTACAAACGACCCATTTATGTCAATTTTTTTAAAAACCCCAATTTAAAAACATTCCGCCACTAAACAACCTTTTTTTGTTCAAATGGTGGGTTCCCTTTGTAACACTACCCCTCCTTTTTAAACCAACACATAAATATCTAAGATCCTTTTTTTTGGTTTAAAAAAATATAATAAGAATGATTGATCCTTGGGGGTCCCAATAATTAGACCTAAAAAAACCAAAAAACAGACTGGGAGGGGGGAAAGCTGGGGGCCCATCCCTTCCCTTGCTTAGGGAGAATTTTAAAAAAAAAAAAAAAAAAAATGAAATAATAGAAAATTTTTATTGAAAATAATGAAACCAAAAGTAAAAATTTTGATGGAAAACTTCAAAATTAAGCTCTTACAAAGGTAACAGCTCGGGAAATATTCACGATCTGTGATTTCATCCATTGGGTCCTTTTTTGGGCCAACCCATTGTTCCACCCCAAAATTGAAACCCATTTCAATAGTTTTCCCTTCCATTCTTTTGACTAAGTAAAAAAACACCCATTTACCTATTTAACTCACCCAAAAAGTTATCAAAACAGAAATTTTGGCCAATTTCACATACAAAAAAAATTCCCAATTTTATAAATATCCAGAATAAACAATGTAGACATTCCTGGCACTAAAAACATATCCCCTCTGTTCATTAGTTATGTCCCCCCCCCCACATAATGCTTGCTTTCCTTTTTTAATTTTTTATTCACACAAAAATAAAACGTTTACTGTTATGCAGACTACTGAATTATTGCAATAATTGCATAAAAAATATCAGCACATTCCTGAATGCAATCAGACCAACCAGTTGGACATGTACTAGCAGGATGTTTTATGTCCTGTGGAATATCGGCAAAATCAAACATTTCCGCTAATTTGACCTCAATATCAAACTACTTTCAGTCCTGAAAGCAATAAAAACATCTTTATTTCAAAAATATATCTTCCATTCTATCTAATGAGACAAACAAACCAAGAATACGGTCAGTTTTTTCCCATTATGCACAGCGTGGGGAAATTTTTTTTATATCATGATACTTACCACAAAGACCCATTCTCTCTATTAAAATTTATCGCTCACAACTTATCTGAGTGAGCTGAGCTCATCGGTAGTTCTACGGCATAACCAGAGCTCAAAGCTGTAGTACTATGGCACAGACCTTAAAGGGGTTTAAACCTGAATACTACAGTATGAAACTGACGAAGGGTGTCCTTTACTATACCCCTTTTTCAAACCCTTCAAATCACCTGTTCCAATATTTGTAGCCTCAGCACCACTTTTTGGGTTTTTTAATCTATTCATACTTTTAAAAAAAATTTAAGGGGAAAATCCAAAGAGTGATCATGTTAACACAGGGGTGTTTTTTTCCAACAAAATGTCAAATAGAAAAAGTAAAGATTAAATCAAGAGCGTTTTTCCCTCCACCAGCTCCCCTAGCAGCAGAGTAGGGAAGTGGAAAAAAGATGACTTATAAATTTCTTCCAATTTCATAAATAACAGTGGGATTCAGCCAAAAAGCACACAAGTATAAAACCCCAGAAACTAAAAAGGGACTTACTTCCATGTTTAGAGGAGAAAATTTTTGAAAAATTGTAAAAGCCTTAGAAGCCCAAATTAGCAAAAAAAAAAAAAAAAAGACATTTATTGTGTTGTTTTTTTTTTCAGATAATCTATAAAATTTTGGGGAGAAAATTTTCTGGTTACAAAATTTTGAGTTATCCTAGGAAGTGTTTGTGTTAAATTAATTATTTGCTTTAAAATTTTTTGATTTCACTAGTATTGTCTCTTGTTAGTTATTGCGTTATAATTTTGTGTTTCCAAAATAAAGCTTTTGTTTTTTCCCAAATTCTATCAAAAAAATTTTTTTTAAAAGTTTTTAAATTTTTTTCCCCCAGCATTGTCTATGTGTTCGAATTTTCTGTCTTGTTTTTATTGTGTTCCACCAAGTGTACTACCCCAGATTTTTTTTTTTTTATTATTTTTACCTTGGGTTTTTTAATTTTTAATTTTTAATTTAAATTTAAATTTTGCGCCCCAGAATTTATATTGTTTTCCCCCCAAGCAATTTTTAACATTTTAACAGTAATATTCCCTGCTAATTCTTAGGTTTTGCAGTGTTTTTTTCCCCTTGCACCTGCTATTGTTTTGTGTATTGTTCTTTGAAAGTGCTAATGTTTTTCATTTTAGATTAGACAAATAACTTACTGAGGATATTATTTTGCTACAATAATTACTTGTATATAGTCAACAAGAGAACTTTGTAAAACAGTGTTAACTGTTCTGTGCCTTTGATGAGTATTTCAATTTTGGGAATTTTAATCCTTTTTGTCATTAATTTTTATTTTTTTTATGTGTTTTAACAAATTCACTTGTTTTCAAAGTCATTTTTTTTAGTAAATTGCGAACTGTTTCATTGGTTACCTTGTTTTGTTTTAAGAAAAGAGTGTTCAAACTATTTTATTTTAATATCTTTGGTTGTGTGAAAAAAATTTCCCCCAGGGGAATTTTTTTTTCAATCAGTCATTCCAAATTGTTTTTGTATAAAGTAAATTCCCAGTATTCACCTTTTTTATAAATTTTTGTTGTGTTTAATTTTAGTAACGTCATTTCCTAAGAGTAATAAGTAATTTTTCCCAGTGAACTTCTAGTGATACAAGCAGAAAGTTATTTTAAATTTTTCCAGTGAACAATTCTAAAATTTGTTTTTTCAGTTTGGGCTAGGCAAAGTTATTGAACCTTTTAAAATTTTTATTTAATTTTTTTGTTGTGTTGCAATTTTGTTGATATTTAAAGAAAAAAAAACTCATTTTGCTGTTAAAGTTAAAGCAATTATTTTTCAGTGTGTTGAATTTTTTGCCAAGTCAATTTAGTGAGTTATTTTTTTCTTTAGTGTTATTGTGTTTTAGGAAACCAAATTTTTTAAAAAAAGTTGTATCTTGGGCCCTATTTTTTTAAATTTTGTTTTAATTCGATTCTGTTTTTTTGCAAGCTGTCTCGGGAAAATGTAATTTGAAAGGGGGAGGTTCCCGTAAAGGAAATGACGTGGGACTGCCTAGTCAGAATCAATTGAATGCCGACCGCAAAGACTCCTCGTTCTTCTAACATTCTAGAGACCCCATTGATTCACTCCATTTTTTAATGGTGACCCAGACAGTCTTGCGACTTTTTCCCTTGAAACGTTAAAGGGAAAACCCCGGGGAAAGTCCTCCATCGGAGGAGCCCATTACTATAAAAAGAATCTCAGGCCCCTGGCTAATAATGTGTTGCCCCTTTTGCGTATGAAAGAATTTAAAGGTCTAACTAAAGGGGAAGATTAATTCAAGATTACGTAATTTCCTCAATCCTAAGGGGGCCCTGATCCGTTTATTGTACTAAAGGAACTAGTAAACGCGGTCCCGGGCACGATGAACAGCTGTGCAATTTGCTTTCAGGTTAGATCCCCTCTTATCATCTTTGCGACTGGATTCAAAACCTCTTTCTTCCCGCCTGGCCGTTGGAGGGTTGGTAAATAGGTAATTTGCGCTTATGGGCCAAAAACAATTGATGCCACCTACGGGTATATGTTTATAAGGCAAGTCCTTTAACTGTCATGTAGAACCTTTTGAAGCCCCGGACATGTCCGTGATTTGTGCCCCCCAAAACGTTCCTCATCAGATCAGTACAATCCACATTACCTGAGTTACAGCACTCAAACGCCCTGTCGTTTGTGAAACACGGCCCCCAGTAACTATCATTCCCGTTCTTTTTCCCAAAAGGGGAGTGTAAAAAGTCATCGTCATAGTAACCGTAGACCTATAGTGACCACAGCAGACTACTGCTACAACTGTGGTTACAGAGGTCATTTGCTATAAACTGTCCTAAAAATGCCCAAAAAACGCCGACGGGAAGAGCCCTACCCAGACTTACCTTATTGCACTTATCACCGGATAGTGGCCATGATACTTCCGAGTGTAATGCCTTAAATAACCCGGGCCAGATCCTTCCGTGGTGCCATACAGTAGAAGTGGAGGTAAAGAGGCCGGGGTTTCCCCGCCTAACCAGAACCAAGTAAAGGGAACTCGGGGGAACCAGCGCCCCAATCAGACCGCCCGTGGGACAGTGGGAAAAACCCGACCCCCCCCCATCCCGAATTCCTTCGAGGCTCTGTGTGATCTGGGGGGGGGATTGTGGTGATGAAACTCCAAAATGGGGTGACTGCTCCGTAGATGAGATAATTGAGGGAAAATAAGATGAAATTCCAGTGATGGAAGATGATACTTTTTGGGGACGAGGTGGAAGAAACTTTTTCTGATGATAATCCCCATCTTTTTTGCATATTGTTCCCGTGCAAATATGGGTCCCTTATAGAAGGATCCGTGTATGGTGCACCCCAGGTGTTTTTGGATTCTGGGGCACAAGTCAATATCATCAGGTCTAGTTTGTTTGAGATAAGCAGCTAAAAAATGTCCTTTCTATAGAACCAGTCGGGGTCCCCCCTCCGTGGTGTTGCGGGTTTTCCATTACGTGTCAGAGGTCACTACTTACCTTTTTATCCAAGGGGAAATTCCCCTTTTTCCCTTTTCATTGATAAGATTAGTTTCCTGGTGACCTTCAATCGGGGTTTTTGCCATGAGAGATTTCCAATTTTGCTTGATCCTTACCATGGCAGGCAGAAATCGATGACCTAGTTGTACCATTTTTGGGGGTTTTCAACTGGGATCCCAGGGCTGCCATACAGTGCAGATTTACAGACCGGATTAAGTACTTCAAGCCGATATGTTACCTATAGGGTTTGGGGGCCAGGCACCCGGAAATTCTGTCCCCAAGTCTGTGTTCCACCCCCAACAAATTTAGACATGCAAGATATGCCCAGTCTACTCAGGTACCGGAGGTATCCCACCCCCTTGAGTACTGAGCATCTCGGGAATGCCGATAATTCAAGTAGTAGTTTTTCCACAGGGGACGCCTTGTCGGAAAAACCTATTTGAAAAAATGCCCCTTTTTGTCGAGCACGTGCCCTGCAAAAGAACCCCTGTGCAGGTGCCCTCACTAGAGGTTGTTGTTGTCCCCATGTTCCAGATGGTGACAATGTCCCAGTTGACAGTAATTCCGCAGAGGAAAGGGTTTATTTGTTGAGCCATCTTTACATACTGTCCCAAAACAGAAGAACACGCTAAAACCTTGGGGCACAGTGTTCGACTCAGAGCCAAACAATCATTGTTGATCTTTTTCACTACCCTTACCCTATTCGGGGAGGATGAGTTTCCACCTGACCAGTGGGTCGGTGTATTTCAACCGGGAGGATCCATCCACTCCACCGGGCCAGTCTATTCCCCCAGTAGAAGAGAAAGATTGCTTCTACCGCTTTAGGAAGTCGGACGGTTGTTGAAACTATTGAATAAACACCGTAGAGCAAAATTGCCCTTTCCAGGTGAGAAGATGGGTTTAACGAACCTTTGTCCCATCGTATCCCACTTGAACCTGGTACCAGACCAATTTTTGACCTGCAAGGGTGCCCATTCAGCGCTGTCAGAGGAATTAATAAATAAGATGTTGACGATGGCGTGATCGTCCTAGTAACTCACCTTGAATGCCCCTTTAAACCTAGTGCCAAAAAGGGCGGTACTTGGGGCCCAGTGATTGATTTTGAAAATTAAAAGGGAAAAAAATTTCCCGACCGTTTCCCCCTTCCTGTACTTGGTGACCTGTTTCAATATAGGGGATAAAAGGTCTTTTTAACCCCCGAGCAAGGGTTTTTCAAGTTCCTCTTCATGAGGACAGCCAAAGCTCACCGCATTTCTACTCCAACAGGTCATTTCAATTTGCGTATGGCTTTCGGATTAAAATCCCACCTATCACATTTCGAGGTCATGACCAAATTTTAGAGGCCTTATAGGAAAAGATCTAATGGTATATTTAGATGACGAATTGATGTCCCAGGGTGAAATAAGATTTGAAAGACTGAGAAATGAGAAGCTTGAAAAGCCAATCAAAGATCAAACTGTCTAAATGTCAATTTTTCAGATCAAAAATTTAAATTTCTGGGTCACGTAGTCACTCCTAGAGGGGTTATGACTGCCGAAATAAAGTAGATGCAGTATTAATTTTTTCCCAAATCCCAAAACTGCTGATGCCGTAAGACCCTTTTTGGGGGAAAGGTTTTTTTAGATCATATATTGCAATTTTTTCCCCAATAGCAGCCTCAACTGAGTTGTTAAGAAAGATGCTCCATTTGTTTGGACCTTCAGTCAGGGAAAAAACATTTCAAACCTTGAAAGAAAGATTAACTTCTGCTCCAATCTTAAAATTCCCAGATTTTCAAAGCCCTTTTTATTTAACCACTGATGCCAGTTTATAGATTTGGGGCAGTTCTTGCCCGAAGATTGATAGTAAATCAACGGTTGCATTTGCTAGTCGAGTCCTTACAAAGGCTGAAAGGAATTTAAGTAACTGAGCAAGAAGCCTTAGCAATAGTGTGGGCTTTAAAACACTTCCGGACATAATTTATAGTACCCTGTCCATGTTTTTGACAGATCATGCACCTTAATACCATACTAACTTATAATCTAAATGTGCTTCTTTACACTTACCCATGTTCTCTAACTTTATACTTATTGCCCTTGATATTTCAATACTGATATGGGCCAACAAACCTTTTGGGCTAATTTAGGCATTGCTGAAGTTTTCAGGTTTTCAGGGGGTTTGGGGCACAACAACTTTATATGACAAATGTGCTTCTTTACACTTACCCGATAAGTTCTCTCTTTTTACTTTTTCCCTTGATAGTTCAACACTATATGGGCCAACAAACCTTTGGTCTAATTTAGGATTTGAAGGTTTTTTAAAATTGAACAACATGACTCTGAACCCCACTTGAACTTTTGTCGGTTTGGCTTTAGTATTAGTTACTCTAGTAAATTTGCTGTTGACTTATGAAGTGTTTCACGGATTCTTCGAAAACACCTGAGCTTGGCTGGACGGCAGGTTCGGGTTCCCGGCTACTGCAGTGAAGTGGAATGACCTTTTTTTTTCCACAAATAAATGCTATAAACCGATAAGTTTACACTAACAAAAAAAATAGAATTAGCCATTAAAAAAAAATAAAAAAAAAATACACACACAGTACACTCATTACGTACTTACTTTAAAGTATTTGTAGCCTTAACCCTTTCAGTGTCGGCCCCAAAATTTCGGCTTGGGGTGTCGGTCCCGAATACGCCAAAATTCTAGCTCCTTCAAATTTGGGGGAAAAAAGCTGGTAGGCCAGAACATAGTGCCAAAAACCAGAGGGGGAAATTAAGTGCCGTTGGGAAAAAACAAAAAAGAACGTTTATTTGTCAAAGGGAAAGGGAAAATCTTCCTGAAAATAGGGTGAAGATAGATCTGATAGTGAATATATCAGTGGGGCCAATATACAACAAGTTAATAGATGTTAAAGTGAAAACAAAGGCAAAGGAGCCCCGAGTTTTTTTAGGGGAAAACAGGCCCGCGCCCCCGGGTCCTTCCCCGCAAGTCCGGGATTGATATTTTAAACTGTTAGTATCCTGACCAAAATCTAGTGATTACATTGATATAAAATTTATGAAATACAAAAGGGGGAAAATCCGAGGACATCGAATTTTTCCAGCTGAAAAAAAACGATAAACAGTGTCGAGTTGTGAGTTGTCAGTGAACGTTTTACTAACATAAGTTCGATTCTTCCAGTCATCATAGGAAAAACCAGCAGTGTTTTGGTGTAGGAAAACAAAACAAAATCTAAACCCAGTAGAGGAACCATAAGTGCACGGGAAAAACCCGGTGTTAAGCGGGGGGAGGTTTTTCCAGGGTGCAAGAAGTAAACAGGGTGCCAGAGGAAAAAGGGTGCCAGAGGTACGGCGCCGACAGTAGGAGCTGCCAGAAGGACCGGTTTTTATCCCAACACGCTTTTACTTTTGTACCATACCGATCATTTTTATTATTACTCTGTTTAATCATCTTCCAAACTGTCTCGGTAACCCCAACCCCACAGGATTTATTAAAAAGGACATGGGTCTCGCCCGATCCAAAAAATAAGGGAACCATTGACTGGGTTCAAAACTGGTATCCAGTCCCCTTCAATAAGGGGCGGAGTTTTAGGGGACCTTATCAAACACCCAAACAATAACAAAGAATCTTTTTCGAGGGAAGATTGTCCAAACACACATGAAATAAAATAGATACGATACAAATAGACGGATCACCCCTTAGGGGAAACCCATTATAGAATATAAGAAAAACCAACAAAAACAATCTGAAACCCTGTGTAATATGCAACCAAACAAGCAAAAGTTCCTCTGATGGAAAATGCATCTTTTGTGGGGCGCCCCCCCTTGTGTAGACATTAAATCAACCCCGAA
>WNWK01054176.1:0-11638 GCA_009830355.1 Cherax destructor | reverse complement strand
TACACTGCTTCAGTGAGACACGTGCAACTGTTCAGTGAGAAAGGCAACTGCTTAGTGAGAACAGTGCTACACTGTTTAGGGGCACAGTGCCACTGTTCAGTAACCAGTGCACACTGCTTCAGTGAGACACAGTGCTACACTGCTTCATGAGCACAGTGCTACACTTTGTGAGAAAAGTGCTACACTGCTTCAGTGAGACACATGCTCACTGCTTCAGTGAGAAAAGTGCACACTCTTCAGTGAGACACGCCACTGCTTCAGTGAGACACAGTGCTTCACTGCTTAGGAGACAGGGGCACATTTCAGTGAGTCACAGTGCACATTGTTCATGAGACACAGTGCTACACTGCTTCAGTGAGACACAGTGCTACACTGCTTCAGTGAGACACAGTGCTACACTGCTTCATTGATCACAGTGCTACACTCTTCAGTGAGACACAGTGCTACACTGTTCAGTGAGACACAGTGCACACTCTTCAGTGAGACACAGTGCTACACTGCTTCAGTGAGACACAGTGCTACACTGCTTCAGTGAGACACAGTGCTACACTGCTTCAGTGAGACACAGTGCTACACTGCTTCAGTGAGACACAGTGCTACACTCTTCAGTGAGCACAGTGCTACACTCTTCAGTGAGACACAGTGCTACACTGCTTCAGTGAGACACAGTGCTACACTGCTTCAGTGACACAGTGCTACACTGCTTCAGTGAGCCAGTGCACACTGCTTCAGTGAGACACAGTGCTACACTGCTTCAGTGAGACACAGTGCTACACTGCTTCAGTGAGACACAGTGCTACACTGCTTCAGTGAGACACAGTGCTACACTGCTTCAGTGAGACACAGTGCTACACTGCTTCAGTGAGACACAGTGCTACACTGCTTCAGTGAGACAGTGCTACACTGCTTCCGTGAGACAAGTGCTACCTGCTTCAGTGAGACACAGTGCTACACTGCTTTAGTGAGACACAGTGCTACACTGCTTCAGTGAGACACAGTGCTACACTTCTTCAGTGAGACAGTGCTACACTGCTTCAGTGAGACACAGTGCTAAACTGCTTAAGTGAGACACAGTGCTACACTGCTTCAGTGAGACACAGTGCTACACTGCTTCAGTGAGACACAGTGCTTCACTGCTTCAGTGAGACACAGTGCTACACTGCTTCAGTGAGTCACAGTGCTACACTGCTTCAGTGAGACACAGTGCTACACTGCTTCAGTGAGACACAGTGCTACACTGCTTCAGTGAGACACAGTGCTACACTGCTTCAGTGAGACACAGTGCTACAATGCTTCAGTGAGACACAGTGCTACACTGCTTCAGTGAGACACAGTGCTACACTGCTTCAGTGAGACACAGTGCTACACTGCTTCAGTGAGACACAGTGCTACACTGCTTCAGTGAGACACAGTGCTACACTGCTTCAGTGAGACACAGTGCTACACTGCTTCAGTGAGACACAGTGCTACACTGCTTCAGTGAGACACAGCACTGTTTACACTGAACGCTTCAGTGAGACACAGTGCTACACTGCTTCAGTGAGACACAGTGCTACACTGCTTCAGTGAGACCAGTGCTACACTGCTTCAGTGAGACACAGTGCTACATGCTTGTGCACTGCTTCAGTGAGACACAGTGCTACACTGCTTCAGTGAGTCACAGTGCTACACTGCTTCAGTGAGACACAGTGCTACACTGCTTCAGTGAGACACAGTGCTACACTGCTTCAGTGAGACACAGTGCTACACTGCTTCAGTGAGACACAGTGCTACACTGCTTCAGTGAGACACAGTGCTACACTGCTTCAGTGAGACACAGTGCTACACTGCTTCAGTGAGACACAGTGCTACACTGCTTCAGTGAGACACAGTGCTACACTGCTTCAGTGAGACACAGTGCTACACTGCTTCAGTGAGACACAGTGCTACACTGCTTCAGTGAGACACAGTGCTCACTGCTTCAGTGAGACACAGTGCTACACTGCTTCAGTGAGACACGCTACTCAGTGGACAGTGCTACACTGCTTCAGTGAGACACAGTGCTACACTGCTTCAGTGAGCACAGTGCTACACTGCTTCAGTGAGACACAGTGCTACACTGCTTCAGTGAGACACAGTGCTACACTCTCAGTGAGACACAGTGCTACACTGCTTCAGTGAGACACAGTGCTACACTGCTTCAGTGAGCACAGTGCTACACTGCTTCAGTGAGACACAGTGCTACACTGCTTCAGTGAGACACAGTGCTACACTGCTTCAGTGAGCACAGTGCTACACTGCTTCAGTGAGACAGTGCTACACTCCTCAGTGAGACACAGTGCTACACTGCTTCAGTGAGACAGTGCTACACTGCTTCCGTGAGACACAGTGCTACACTGCTTCAGTGAGACACAGTGCTACACTGCTTTAGTGAGACACAGTGCTACACTGTTCAGTGAGACAGTGCTACACTGCTTCAGTGAGACACAGTGCTACACTGTTTCAGTGAGACACAGTGCTACACTGCTTCAGTGAGACACAGTGCTACACTGCTTCAGTGAAAAGTGCACTGCTCAGTGAGACAGTGCTCTGCCAGTGAGACACAGTGCTACACTGCTTCAGTGAGACACAGTGCTCACTGCTTAGTGAGACACAGTGCTACACTGCTTCAGTGAGACACAGTCTACACTCTTCAGTGAGCAGTGCTACACTGCTTCAGTGAGCACAGTGCTAACTGCTTAGTGAGACACAGTGCTACACTGCTTCAGTGAGCACAGTGCTACACTGCTTCAGTGAGACACAGTGCTACCTGCTTCAGTGAGACACAGTGCTACACTGCTTCAGTGAGCACAGTGCTACACTGCTTCAGTGAGACACAGTGCTCACTGCTTCAGTGAGACACAGTGCTACACTGCTTCATGAGACCAGTGCTACACTGCTTCAGTGAGACACAGTGCTACACTGCTTCAGTGAGACACAGTGCTACACTGCTTCAGTGAGCACAGTGCTACACTGCTTCAGTGAGACAGTCACACTGCTTCAGTGAACACAGTGCTCACTCTTCAGTGAGACACAGTGCTACACTGCTTCAGTGAGCACAGTGCTACACTCTTCAGTGAGACACAGTGCTACACTGCTTCAGTGAGACACGTGCTACACTGCTTCAGTGAGCACAGTGCTACACTGCTTCAGTGAGACACAGTGCTACATGCTTCAGTGAACACAGTGCTACACTGCTTCAGTGAGACACATGCTAACTGCTTCAGTGAGACACAGTGCTACACTGCTTCAGTGAGCACAGTGCTACACTGCTTCAGTGAGACACAGTGCTACACTGCTTCAGTGAGACACGTGCTACACTGCTTCAGTGAGACACAGTGCTCACTGCTTCAGTGAGACACAGTGCTACACTGCTTCAGTGAGCACAGTGCTACACTGCTTCATGAGCACAGTGCTACACTGCTTCAGTGAGACACAGTGCTACACTGCTTCAGTGAGACACAGTGCTCACTGCTTCAGTGAGACACAGTGCTACACTCTTCAGTGAGCAGTGCTACACTGCTTCAGTGAGCACAGTGCTACACTGCTTCAGTGAGACACAGTGCTACATGCTTCAGTGAGACACAGTGCTACACTGCTTCAGTGAGACACAGTGCTACATGCTTCAGTGAGACACAGTGCTACACTACTTCAGTGAGACACAGTGCTACACTGCTTCAGTGAGACCAGTGCTACACTGTTCAGTGAATCACAGTGCTACACTGCTTCAGTGAGACACAGTGCTACATTGCTTCAGTGAACACGTGCTACACTGCTCAGTGAACACAGTGCTACACTGCTTCAGTGAGACACAGTGTTACACTGCTTCAGTGAGAACAGTGTTACACTGCTTCAGTGAGCACAGTGCTACACTGCTTCAGTGAGACAAGTGCTACACTGCTTCAGTGAGACACAGTGCTACACTCTTCAGGAGCACAGTGCTCACTGCTTCAGTGAGACACAGTGCTACACTACTTCAGTGAGTCACAGTGCTACACTGCTCAGTGAGACACAGTGCTACACTGCTTCAGTGAGACACAGTGCTACAATGCTTCAGTGAGACACAGTGCTACACTGCTTCAGTGAGACACAGTGCTACAATGCTTCAGTGAGACACAGTGTTACACTACTTCAGTGAGACACAGTGCTATACTGCTTCAGTGAGACACAGTGCTACACTACTTCAGTGAGTCACAGTGCTACACTGCTTCAGTGAGACACAGTGCTACACTGCTTCAGTGAGACACAGTGCTACACTGCTTCAGTGAGACACAGTGCTTCACTGCTTCAGTGAGACACAGTGCTACACTGCTTCAGTGAGTCACAGTGCTACACTGCTTCAGTGAGACACAGTGCTACACTGCTTCAGTGAGACACAGTGCTACACTGCTTCAGTGAGACACAGTGCTACACTGCTTCAGTGAGACACAGTGCTACACTACTTCAGTGAGACACAGTGCTACACTGCTTCAGTGAGACACAGTGCTACACTACTTCAGTGAGACACAATGTTACACTGCTTCAGTGAGACACAGTGCTACACTGCTTCAGTGAGACACAGTGCTACACTGCTTCAGTGAGACACAGTGCTACACTGCTTCAGTGAGACACAGTGCTACACTGCTTCAGTGAAACACAGTGCTACACTGCTTCAGTGAGACACAGTGCTACACTGCTTCAGTGAGACACAGTGCTACACTACTTCAGTGAGACACAGTGCTACACTACTTCAGTGAGACACAGTGCTACACTGCTTCAGTGAGACACAGTGCTACACTTCTTCAGTGAGACACAGTGCTACACTGCTTCAGTGAGACACAGTGCTACACTGGTTCAGTGAGTCACAGTGCTACACTGCTTCAGTGAGACACAGTGCTACATTGCTTCAGTGACACACAGTGCTACACTGCTTCAGTGAGACACATTGCTACACTGCTTCAGTGAGACACAGTGCTACACTGCTTCAGTGAGACACAGTGCTACACTGCTTCAGTGAGACACAGTGCTACACTGCTTCAGTGAGACACTGTGCTACACTGCTTCAGTGAGACACAGTGCTACACTGCTTCAGTGAGACACAGTGCTACACTGCTTCAGTGAGACACAGTGCTACACTGCTTCATTGAGTCACAGTGCTACACTGCTTCAGTGAGACACAGTGCTACACTGCTTCAGTGAGACACAGTGCTACACTGCCTCAGTGAGACACAGTGCTACACTTCTTCAGTGAGACAGTGCTACACTGCTTCAGTGAGTCACAGTGCTACACTGCTTCAGTGAGACACAGTGCTACACTGCTTCAGTGAGACACTGTGCTACACTGCTTCAATGAGACACAGTGCTACACTGCTTCAGTGAGACACAGTGCTACACTGCTTCAGTGAGACACAGTGCTACACTGCTTCATTGAGTCACAGTGCTACACTGCTTCAGTGAGACACAGTGCTACACTGCTTCAGTGAGACACAGTGCTACACTGCCTCAGTGAGACACAGTGCTACACTGCTTCAGTGAGACACAGTGCTACACTGCTTCAGTGAGACACAGTGCTACACTGCTTCAGTGAGACACAGTACTACACTGCTTCAGTGAGTCACAGTGCTACACTTCTTCAGTGAGACAGTGCTACACTCCTTCAGTGAGACACAGTGCTACACTGCTTCAGTGAGACACTGTGCTACACTGCTTCAGTGAGACACAGTGCTACACTGCTTCAGTGAGACACAGTGCTACACTGCTTCAGTGAGACACAGTGCTACACTGCTTCAGTGAGACACAGTGCTACACTGCTTCAGTGAGACACAGTGCTACACTGCTTCATTGAGTCACAGTGCTACACTGCTTCAGTGAGACACAGTGCTACACTGCTTCAGTGAGACACAGTGCTACACTGCCTCAGTGAGACACAGTGCTACACTTCTTCAGTGAGACACGCTACACTGCTTCAGTGAGACACAGTGCTACACTGCTTCAGTGAGACACAGTGCTACACTGCTTCAGTGAGACACGCTACACTGCTTCAGTGAGACACAATGCTACACTGCTTCAGTGAGACACAGTGTTACACTGCTTCAGTGAGACACAGTGTTACACTGCTTCAGTGAGACACAGTGCTACACTGCTTCAGTGAGACACAATGCTACACTGCTTCAGTGAGACACAGTGTTACACTGCTTCAGTGAGACACAGTGCTACACTGCTTCAGTGAGACACAATGCTACACTACTTCAGTGAGACACAATGCTACACTGCTTCAGTGAGACACAATGCTACACTACTTCAGTGAGACACAGTGTTACACTGCTTTAGTGAGACACAGTGTTACACTGCTTCAGTGAGACACAGTGTTACACTGCTTCAGTGAGACACAGTGTTACACTGCTTCAGTGAGACACAGTGCTACACTGCTTCAGTGAGACACAGTGCTACACTGCTTCAGTGAGACACAGTGTTACACTGCTTTAGTGAGACACAGTGTTACACTGCTTCAGTGAGACACAGTGTTACACTGCTTCAGTGAGACACAGTGCTACACTGCTTCAGTGAGACACAGTGCTACACTGCTTCAGTGAGACACAGTGTTACACTGCTTCAGTGAGACACAGTGTTACACGGCTTCAGTGAGACAGTGCTACACTGCTTCAGTGAGACACTGTTACACTGCTTCAGTGAAGTATAGTGCTACACTCATTCAGTGAAGTACAGTGCTACTCTGCTTTAGTGAAATATAGTGCTACACTCCTTCAGTGAAGTACAGTGCTACACTCCTTCAGTGAAGTACAGTGCTACTCTGCTTCAGTGAAGTACTCTACTACACTGCTTCAGTGAAGTATAGTGCTACACTCCTTCAGTAAAGTGCAGTGCTACTCTGCTTCAGTGAAGTATAGTGCTACACTCCTTCAGTGAAGTACAGTGCTACTCTGTTTCAGTGAAGTACAGTGCTACACTGCTTCTGTAAAGCACAGAATAATAACCTGTCATTAGTAATGTGCCGCTCTCTTTCTCATTCACTTGTACAATGATTATCCTATTACGAACAACCTGCTGCCTCCTACACCCTATGGTTCCAGGTTCTTATTCCAGACTACTGCCATCCTACACCCAATGGTTCCAGGTTACTTATTCCAGACTACTGCCATCCTTCACCCAATGGTTCCAGGTTACTTATTCCAGACTACTGCCATCCTACACCATATGTTTCTAGGTTACTTATTCCAGACTACTGTCATCCTTCACCCAATGGTTCCAGGTTACTTATTCCAGACTACTGCCATCCTTCACCCAATGGTTCCAGGTTACTTATTCCAGACTACTGTCATCCTTCACCCAATGGTTCCAGGTTCTTATTCCAGACTACTGCCATCCTTCACCCAATGGTTCCAGGTTACTTATTCAAGACTACTGCCATCATACACCATATGTTTCTAGGTTACTTATTCCAGACTACTGCCATCCTTCACCCAATGGTTCCAGGTTACTTATTCCAGACTACTGCCATCCTTCACCCAATGGTTCCAGGTTACTTATTCCAGACTACTGCCTTCCTTCACCCAATGGTTCCAGGTTACTTATTCCAGACTACTGCCTTCCTTCACCCAATGGTTCCAGGTTACTTATTCCAGACTACTGCCTTCCTTCACCCAATGGTTCCAGGTTACTTATTCCAGACTACTGCCTTCCTTCACCCAATGGTTCCAGGTTACTTATTCCAAACTACTGCCTTCCTTCACCTAATGGTTCCAGGTTACTTATTCCAGACTTCTGCCATTCTACACCCAATGTTTCCAGGTTAGTTATTCCAGACTACTGCCATCCTACTCCCTATGTTTCCAAGTCTCTTTTCCCAGAAAACATGAAGTTATTCATGAGTGCAGAAAAGTGTAACTGTGAGTGAAATCCAGAGTAACTTACCTTTAGCGATGTCTGGTGAGGTGTTCACCACCAGGGGCGCTGTTAAATTCTTGGCGTTGTCATCGTAGTCGCCGTAGACTAGTGGTGGTGGTATCACTGTTGTGGTAGTGGTGGTGGTTGTTGTTGTGGTGGAGGTGGTGGTGCTGGGGGGCAGTGTGGTCACGACCTCTGCAACGGAACAAGAAATTATCCAAAACTCTTTTATGAGCTAGATCTCGAGGTCTGGAAAAATTCTATGAAAAATATGAAGATGAATAAGTATGTATGTATGCGTGTATGCATGCATACATGTATGTATGTATATGTGCATGTATGCATGCATGTATGTATGTATGTATGTATGTATGCATTATGTATGTATATATGTATGTTTTTAAATATGTATGTATGTATGTATGCGTGTAGGTATGTATGGATGAATGTATGTATGTAGGTACGTATGAATGCATATGTATGTATGTATGTATATATGTACGCATGTATAAATGTATGTGTGTATGTATGTATGTATGTATGTATGTATGTATGTATGTGTGAGTGTATGTATGTGTGAGTGTATGTATGTGTTAATGTATGTATGTATGTATGTATGTATGTATGTATGTATGTATGTATGTATGTATGTATGTATGTATGTATGTATGTATGTATGTATGTATGTGTGTATGTATGTATGTATGTATGTATGTATGTATGTATTTATGTATGTATGTATGTATGTATGTATGTATGTATGACTGTATGTATGTATGTATGTATGTATGTATGTATGTATGTATGTATGTATGTATGTATGTATGTATGTATGTATGTATGTATGTATGTATGTATGTATGTAATGTATGTAATGTATGTATGTATGTAATGTATGTAATGTATGTATGTATGTAATGTATGTATGAATGTTGGAACAAAAAAGTAAAAAAACACTGATCAGTGAGAGAAGAAATTTAACACAGGACAAAACCGACGAAGAATGGTAGTTAATATATATCGACCTCCAACAGAGGTCCTCTTCAGCAGACCACAAAAGAATGAGAAAACCGCTAAAGAATTTATAATTGTTTCTCTAAGAATCACAAAGAATGATTAAAGTAAAGTGTAACGCTTGCGACTTGGTGTACATAGAAGAAACTGAACAGAATCTTGGGACCAGGATTACTGGCTTAGTCCTTGGGACCAGGATTACTGGTTTAGTCCTTGGGACCAGGATTACTGGTTTAGTCCTTGGGACCAGGATAACTAATCGAGACCTTGGAAAAAGGACAACAGGTCTGGATCTTGAAACCAGGATAACTGGCCGGAATCTAAGGACCAGGATAAATGGTCGGGTACTTAGGACCAGGATGACTAGTCGGGACCTTGGAACATAGATAACTGGTACAGACCTTGAGACCAAGATAATTGGTCGAGATCTTGGGACCAGGATAGCTGGTCGTGATTTTGAGACCAGGATAACTGGCCGGGATCTTGGGACCAGGATAACTGGTCATGATCTTGGGAAAAGGATAACTGGTAGTGATTTTGAGACCAGGATAACTGGCCGGGATCTTGGGACCAGGATAACTAGTCAGGATCTTGGGAATAGGATAACTGGTCACGCTCTTGGAAAAAGGATAACTAGTTGGAACCTTGAGATCAAGATAACTGTTTGTGATCTTTAGACCAGGATAACTGGCCGGGATCTTGGGACCAGGATAACTAGTCGGGACCTTGAGACCAGGATAACTAGTAGCAAACTTTGGTAGGGACCTTAGGACCAGGATAATCGTACACAAGTGTCCAGTCAGGCATGTACACTTAAGTCCTTAAGGTACCCTTAAAGATCTCTAGGATAGGAAGTCTACCATAAGTCCACTTGGTTCGTATGTTTGCTCTAAGGATCACGAAATCATATGATTGTAAACAAACCAGGGAACGGGTGGGGTTTGAATCTCTTGGTAAAGTGAGTCATGAACTTACAGAGTGTGAGTTATTGGACTCATTCATCATGGCATCAGCACCTCGTCTTCACTGATTTATTATACTTTACGGTTAAGAGAGATTTCCTGACGAAGATGTTGTTGTAGGTGTCACGGAGAGTCTTGTAACACTGAGTCTTCTAACACTCACCACTGAGTCTTCTAACACTCACCACTGAGTCTTCTAACACTCACCTCTGAGTCTTCTAACACTCACCTCTGAGTCTTCTAACACTCACCTCTGAGTCTTCTAACACTCACCACTAAGTCTTCTAACACTCACCACTAAGTCTTCTAACACTCACCACTAAGTCTTCTAACACTCACCACTAAGTCTTCTAACACTCACCACTGAGTCTTCTAACACTCACCACTGAGTCTTCTAAAACTCACCACTGAGTCTTCTAACACTCACCACTGAGTCTTCTAACACTCACCACTGAGTCTTCTAACACTCACCACTGAGTCTTCTAACGCTCACCACTAAGTCTTCTAACACTCACCACTGAGTCTTCTAACACTCACCTCTGAGTCTTCTAACACTCACCACTGAGTCTTCTAACACTCACCACTAAGTCTTCTAGCATTCACCACTGAGTCTCCTAACACTCACCACTAAGTCTTCTAACACTCACCACTAAGTCTTCTAACACTCACCTCTGAGTCTTCTAACACTCACCACTGAGTCTTAAAGCACTCACCTCTGAGTCTTCTAACACTCACCACTAAGTCTTCTAACATTCACCACTAAGTCTTCTAACACTCACCACGGAGTCTTCTAACAATCATCACTGAGTCTTCTAACACTCACCACTAAGTCTTCTAACACTCACCACTGAGTCTTCTAACACTCACCACTGAGTCTTCTAACACTCACCACTAAGTCTTCTAACACTCACCTCTGAGTCTTCTAACACTCACCACTAAGTCTTCTAACACTCACCACTGAGTCTTCTAACACTCACCACTAAGTCTTCTAACACTCACCACTGAGTCTTCTAACACTCACCACTAAGTCTTCTAACACTCACCACTGAGTCTTCTAACACTCACCACTAAGTCTTCTAACACTCACCACTGAGTCTTCTAACACTCACAACTGAGTCTTCTAACACTCACCACTAAGTCTTCTAACACTCACCACTGAGTCTTCTAACACTCACCACTAAGTCTTCTAACACTCACCACTGAGTCTTCTAACACTCACCACTAAGTCTTCTAACATTCACCACTGAGTCTTCTAACACTCACCACTGAGTCTTCTAACAATCATCACTGAGTCTTCTAACACTCACCACTAAGTCTTCTAACACTCACCACTGAGTCTTCTAACACTCACCACTAAGTCTTCTAACACTCACCACTGAGTCTTCTAACACTCACCACTAAGTCTTCTAACACTCACCACTGAGTCTTCTAACACTCACCACTGAGTCTCCTAACACTCACAACTAAGTCTTCTAACACTCACCACTGAGTCTTCTAACACTCACCACTGTGTCTTCTAACACTCACCACTAAGTCTTTTAACACTCACCACTGAGTCTTCTAACACTCACCACTAAGTCTTCTGACACTCACCACTGAGTCTTCTAACACTCACCACTAAGTCTTCTAACACTCACCACTGAGTCTTCTAACACTCACCACTGAGTCTCCTAACACTCACCACTAAGTCTTCTAACACTCACTACTGAGTCTTCTAACACTCACCACTGATCCTTCTAACACTCACCACTAAGTCTTTT